>JAPYZM010002106.1:0-26379 GCA_030522845.1 Psyttalia concolor
AATCAAAATTTCTTGTAATCCTTATCTTTTAAAAAACTCAAAATCGGGTGGGGGGATTTCGCTCCCAAACTAATCCGATCTTGTCCTTGATGAGATCTAGCGATCGCCACCAAAAATTTTCCGATCCCACTATCCGTTCGTCCGGGAACGTGAACAAAAAAAAGTCATCACACACACACACATACACATACAACTTGATAAAAAATATCGGGGGGGTTTGTCCTGTTCATGAAACGGCGACATTTCACAAAATTAGCGATTTTATTTTTGGGGGAAACCAATAACTTCCTATCGGGAAGTTAATAAATATTGACTGATGAGTGCAAAGAGTCGCTCATTTCCCAGTCATAATTGAAGCCTGATCAGGCTCACCCGGAAATAACTCGACTCAACAATGGCATTAGGAAGTATCAAAGCTTCTGTCAAGTAAATCAACAGCTGACAACAATTGATTTCAATTATTCAGTATTTATACGCAATTAGACTTGAATTTATTTTTATGATCATCAGCGAACCCAGGAGAGTCTCGGGGACGCCCTACTCGTATCTCCTCTTCGGGGAGCAAGGACGCCGGCTAGCACTGACACTCTTGAAGCATGTCATCGACTGTAGCCTTTACGATTACGACTAATTAATTGGGTCAATTCTTGGCTAGAGGTGGGGGATCAATTGGGGGAAAGACTTCTCATTGAACTATACTTTTTGTCATAAGATTTCTCTAATTTCTCCGGTGATTAGGATAATTCTGGACATGACTTTCAGGGAAATTGATTCTGTGCACACGAACGTTTAGTAATCAATTTTTACTTGAATTTTGTCGATGGAATTTAATCCTCATCTGCGCAGGAAAAATTGAGGACTTATTTATGGAAAGTGAAGACTGGATTTCAATGAGAATGAACGGCTTGGGAATTTCTTTCCTACAATTGATCTTTCATCTCTCGCTTTTTAGCTTTAGAATTGTCTGCCATTCAATGGACAATATTTGAATGATTTTTATTGGCATATTGAGAGCGAAACGACGATAGGGAAAAATTTTATGCCTGTATTTATTATATTTTATAATTTATTGTACACACAATTACTGGAAAATTGGGGAACATTTCAGAAATAATAAAATTGACAATTTGTAAATTATTGAGTAATAAAAAAAATGTATTTTAAAGGTTTGGTTTTCCAATTTTTTTTAATCAAATTCCGGGCCAAATACGTTTAGGAACTGCAGAAATCAATCGGTGTAGAGCTCCCGGAAATAATTTTTTCCAGTTTTTATTCTGTACTGAGCAAAAAAATTAATAAAAATTAATTTCGTCTTTGAGATCCCCAGGAAAAATCTGGAAAAATCGACCATCGGTGCGGCAATTCTAAACGGGCCAAGGGAGGATAAACAAAAAATACGTAATTTATCATATCCTAATATATATAATTTTCATTAAAATCATTATTATAATCATAATTATTTACAGCGGATAATGTGAAGCGGATAACGTACATCTGATATGACGGATTAAGCTTAAGTATTTCCGAATATTTTCTAAATATTCATTAAAGTTAAACGCTCGATCGAATGATCATCGAATACTTGTTTAGTACAAAAATTACTGTACCACGAGCTAATTATTATCTTTAAGTAAGGCACTTTTACATACAGTTCTCCTCGGTAGGATAATTGTTTTGTCGAATGAAAGCCGTGAAATTTTTCAAGTCAAGTCTCAACTCGTTCACACGAAAAAATTTCACTCCCTAGAAAAATAAAAATCTTTCTTTTCCAATGACAAGTCAATATTTTCTTTCCAGTATCTTTTCTCCCATTTTTCCAGAAAAAAATGATGGACAAGATGCACTCGAAAATGGCGTACACAGGATTTCGTAAATATAAGAAAAACAATTTCTCAAAAAGAAAATAATAATAATAAAATAGGACATGTTCTCTGTAATCCATAAAATGCCTCCGGTCAAGACATTTTCGGATCAATTTCACTCACTCCCATACCATTCGACAATAATTTCTCCTACGTCATCACAAACATCTCATCCAGTTCACTAATGACTTCTCATTGCCATTTTGTTCTACCGGCTAAACAAAATACCTAAAAATAATATTAATTTTTCCATAATGAATTAAGAATTAAAATTAAAACTTCTGATAATAAAAAGTAAAATTAAGTAAAATTCCAATTTCTTGATTAATGATCTCAGTTAAAGTTGTTAAACGCTCTCTGGTACGATTTTATCATAATGGAAGGTACTGCTGGAATAGAAGCTGCCACGTTTTGGCATATGCGGAGTTGGTATTTCCTCCTGAAGTGGTTTGTATACGAGGCCGCAATTTTTATTATCAACCAGCCCCTGACGAAGTAGTAGAGGTGGTCTGATAACTGGGCCATGGCCGCCGCGTCCTTTGGCGAGATATCGTACAAATTGAATGACAACGAGAAGAATAGCCAGAGTGACAAAGCCAAAGATGAAGACCGGCCAGAAGACACTGTCGTAAAAGGCATGAGACTCCGATGGAACATACCAATCGCCATAGTCCTCAGTCTTTTCAAGATCATCAAAAGCATTATCAAGGAGATCATCCATTTTCTGGCCATGATCGAGTGCATTGAGCTTGGCAATATCAGCTTCGAGATCCTGCTTAGAGAGTTCAGAATTCTCCTCGTCATTAGTATCATCAGGAAGTATATTATCAATTGGCAGGAGTTCAGCTGGTTTTTTTGGCAGCCTCGAGGGTGGCCCATCGAATTCATCGCTGCAGACAGTCTTAGCTAGATCACTCCACTCAGTGACGCCCTCAGTCTCTGCATACTCCTCATCATTCTTGATATTGCTGATGTACTTGAGAGTCTCCATTGGCGTCACACCGTGACTGATCAGCCATTGAATGGCATCATTGAACTCATTGTCACAGGCCAGTGGATTCATGGAGGCATCAAGGCCAGACAGCTTGGGCATAGCCTTCAACTCCTCAACCGTTATTCTGGCCAATTGATTTCCACGAACTGATAGGAATCTGATAGACTTCAGCGGCTGTCTCGCCTCACTCCAGATCCTCTTCAGCTGGCACTTACTAACATCCAGCCTGGACAATGAGGGTGCCTGCAGGAATGGCGTCACCTGAAGAGTAACCAGTGGATTGCCAGCCAAATTCAATTTACTCAAAGTAGTAGCTCCACGAAGCATGCCAGCTGGTACGGTATTGATAAGATTCTCAGAGAGATCGAGTTCCCTCAATGAACTGAGAGACTGTAACAGTCCCTTGGGCAGACCAGTGAGCTTATTCTTAGCTAACTTCAGGCTCGTCAAAGCTGGCATTGCATCGAAAGTTCCGGGTTTTAGGTATTCAAGACCACAGTTGGCAGCCTCCAGCCGGTAAATGCTGTATGTATCGTACTCCAAGCCATTCATCTTGAAGACAGGGAGTGCCCTGAGCCCAGGATTATCATTCATCAGCAGAATCTGCAGTCTGGAATTGTTCTTCAAATGATGTTCATTGAAGGAAGTCAATTTATTATCACTTATGTCGAGATAATTCAGCTGATCGAGATGTGAAAATGCGTGAGGATGAATTCTCTTCATGGAGTTGAAGGACACTACCAATTTATCGAGCGAAGGAAGCCCAGCGAGATCGTCCTTACCGATTATCTGGATCTTATTGCCAGAGGCATGAAGTGAGGTTAGTTTGGAGGCATTGATTATTGCCAATGTTGTGAAGGCATTCTCTGAGATCCTCAGGGTCTGCAGACCCTTGTCCGCGAAGATGTCCCTCGGCAGATCGTCCAACATATTCCCAGACAAGTCCAGCTCCAAGAGGGAGTCCATGGGATCGAAGATCTCCTTCTCGACCTTACCCAAACGATTTTGTTTTAGATTCAGGTACACCAAGTTTGGCATTTTCTTGAAGGCAGATGGAGGTAAATCTGGCATTGAGTTCCAGGAGAAGTCGAACTCTGTGACACTCTGAGCATCCAGGAAGTAATCCTTGGTCACTGTCCAGTTCCTCCAGAAGGGATGGCCCGAAATTGTGAGGAGAGACAATTGAGTGTTGTTTTGGAATGTGTCCGGGTGAATGTCGATGATGCCATTGCGACTGAGGTTGACAGCGAAAAGATACGGATTGCCGTCGAAGGCTGTTCTATCGATCTGAGATATACGAGTGTCCACGATTGTTATGGATTCCAATTGCTGGAGACCTCGAGCTCGCAGTGCGTGGGGGCCCAGCTTGATCTCGCCTGCATTTTCTATTCGCAAATGGACGATGTCAGGGCCAAATGCCTGCTTGTCCACCAGTTTGCTGCATCTGGAATGCAATCATTATTTTGTTTCAGTTTTTGCACTTAAATGTGAGAAGTTTAAGAAGATGAGGATATTCTATTGATAACTGTTCTATTCTCTCTATTTTTTTCACTGAACTCTGCTCATTTTTCGCCATCGACTAGAACTCTTCAATCATTTTTTCTGTTAAAATATTTAACACGGAATTTTCCACTTCATCGTTCCTCTTGTTTCATTAAAACAAATCCAACAAAACTATCGTTGATAGAATGATTAATCGAATTAATGGGGATTTATCATTCGAGCGTACCAATGACATTACGAATATAATAGTGAACGGCAAGGTCAACTACTATTTCCCCGACGTCCGATAAAACTCCAACAGAACTGTCTACCCAGCTTTTTCTACAAGACCTCTTCGTACGTAACCAAGAGAAATTAAATAACTTTTTTCCCCCCCTCAAATCCCAATCCAACGATTGCGCAATATCTCATCCACTCAATTCACCACTTCCTGACTAAATTATTGCCTGATGATCTCATTCTGCTAATCTTTCCTCCTCGTTATAAAATATAAAAAAGCGCATAATGCAGTAGTTCAATCATGGAAATTTATTCGCATACAATTACCTGGCAGTGGTAGCAGCGGCATATTGTCTAGCACACCTACAGTAATCCGGGCACTCCGTCATAATTTCTTCCTCGTCCTCGATATCGCCGTCATCATCGTACTCATCATCATCGTCATCGTCGTCGTCCAAATCGTCCTCATCATCTTCATAAGCGACATCATTCTCAGCCTGGACTAGCTCTTGCATAGCTTGGCCCTTGGCAGCAGTTGTTGGTTTTGGAGTTGGATAAGCCGCTGGTGTGCTAGGACGCAGCTGGACTCGGACTTTCTGGGCAGCTGTCTTGAAGGTCTTCGCCAACTCCGCCTGGAGCTTGTCGCTCTCCATGTTCTGATTCAACGTGTCGATCTCCTGGTTCAACATCTCCTTCGGATTGATCGAGGGCTTCATGAAGGACAGGCGTTGATCCTCATCGTCAATTGACTCGAAGGAAGGCTTGTCCTTCGATGCTCCTTTGGCGGCCACATCCGTTTCATTGGCCACCAGCTGTGGAGACTCCGACGATATCACGAGCTCGGGTTTCTCTGTGGTTTTCATTGCCGTTGGGGTGGTCCTCTTCACTTCCGTTGTCGTGGCTCTCGGTGTCGTTCCTGATGCGTTAATAAGCCCCGCCATCAACACCAGGGACAACGGCAGCAGCCAGGCTTGCCTACCGCGTCGCTCCATCATGGTATCTGGTGAAAAATAATTTTTGGTTTGTTTAGAGGAGAATTGAGAAAATTTTAACGGGTTTAATTGCCAATAACTCAAGATCCGCCGAATGGAATTCGATGATTTTGCGTTCATATTGAAGCTGAAAACCAGACCTTTAATATGAAATAAAAATTATTCAATTTCACTCTGCCGATCCTGAGTTATTGTCCATTGAAGGCGCTCCTTTTTGCCTCACTCTACCCTAGGTCAATTCTTTTCCCTAAGGCTCTTAGAAAAGAACCATTCGCTCGTAAAAAATATTAAGGCGTTAATGTTGATTAATAATGGAGATGGGCCGGAAGGGTTGCTCTCAATTATAAAAATTACAGCTGAACAATTGAAATAAATGACAATCCTAACGAATCTCTGATTCCACTGAACCAATCTTCGGATATTGTCCGCATTGAGGATCTTCCTCCGTTGATGAGGTGAATAAATCGTCGGAGTGTAATTCAATTATGATACTGACGCAAGTGTATTACCCCTGGGGGATAGCAGTACGTGAGACGAAGTGAAAAACCTCGAAGCAAAAACGCCAGACGCAATGCTTAGAATTATCAATGGTTTATGACACTTACTCGTATGACGTATTCACACGAACGACTCTCAATTCTCACCTGACGCTAGGCATTTATGCATGTTTGCGGGGAAAAAACATTTCCTGGAAAAGGGGAATGAATACACTGGACGATCCTATCAATTTTCGTCCGTTCCTGATGAAATATTGAATTGAAAATGTCCTACAGAAAAAATTCTGTGGAATTATATTTCTTTATAGAACTTATTCCACTGAAATATCTTTTGCAGAACGTCCTCGGCTAGAATTCTCCATATTCTCCTCTTACTCGATTCTTTTATCTCAAAGATTAAGTTATTACCTCTATCTCGATACCACTTTCAATCCATCAATCACAATTTATTAACTGGTAATGCGAGACAAAAGCAGATTTTCAGTTTTTACCCCAGATTTTTTTGGCCATACAATTCAGAATAATTTTTCACGCCACCAGGAGACCATTCAAAGCTAAAAAAATGCAAATTTTCCATTCCCCACTGAAGCCAGAGTCGCCAAAAAAAAAAAAGTCAGGTAGCCGATTTTCGTCGAGTTAAGGACACGAAATGCTCGCAGATTGGCTTCAACGTTCTCGGCTTCTACCGTTGATTTTTCGGATTTCAGGAATTTAAGATGAGGTGGAGAGAGATAAAATTCCTGAAAAAAAAAGAGGACAGAGTTATTATCGATGAACACCTGCTCGCTCCTTGACGTTGGGATTGAAGCCCAGGTAAAATGCGCGAGTGAGAGCCAAGAGGCAACACTGCGGCAGGAACAAAGAGTCGAGAGCACTCTCTGGGGTCTTCTTCTCCTCTTCTTCTTTCTGCATTCGTTCCCCGCCTCTCAGGCCCCCTCGTCCCCCCTACATCCACCCTGTCTGCCTTTCTCGCTGGCATCCACAGCTGGTCAATGCTTTCGGGGTTACGTCGTGATCTCCCCGGGGCCTTTTACCTCTCCGCGACCACCTTGGAGAACATCCTATCGGTAGTTTTAGTTGAGGGAAACGTTACAGTTTGACTAGGCCTCCAAAGTATTGTAATTCGATGCGGATGAGAACCCTAATATTATTTTCTTTTGCTTCTCTTCTACGGAATTTCCCTTGAACGGAACAATTTCGGGGGGGGGGGGGGGGGGGGGGTGTTTTTTTTTTTTTTTTGGGGTCCCGGGGTATGGGGGTGGTGGGGGGGGGGGGGGGGGGGGGGGGGGGGGGGGGGGGGGGGGGGGGGGGGGCTATTATTATAATTTTTTGGGGTCCCAGGAGATCTGAGTTGTCGATATTCTTCAGATTTCTTTTGAAAAAATGGGATTAGGATTTTTGGGCCTTCTTAGATCCCACTCTAGTCCATTCAGTCTTCCATTTGGCATCTTAAAATTAAGATCGACAGGAACTCGACAGAAATGATTCAATGTCTTCCTGATATTATTATCTGAGAGAAGATGAAGATTAGATTCAGGGCGAATTTGGAGGAACTGGTCTACTAAAAATCTAAGTAAACTTAATTAAGGCCCGGGTGTAGTAGTTGGTAACCTCGAGATCCCCGTGGCTAATTGGAAGAAAAATAATTATTAAATCATAAGCAAACCTAATTTCCGACCTCCGCGCATGATTTTTGCAAGTCGGAAATGATGTCTGCTGGAGATTTGATCAGTATTTCAGGTGTAATGAGTGACGGAGATTACGAGGTGATAAATTATTACACCCGGCCCTTAAATCTCTGGGGTCCGCCATTTGGAAATAGTGTCTTCCCTTTATTCTGGTCTTCTCGAGGGGCTATCACTCGCAAAACTAGTGACACAATGATTTCAATGATTTCCGGTGATTGCAGGTGATTTCAATTACGAATATAATGAGAGAAACACAGTTACAAATGATCAAAGTAAAATTAATATTGATAGAAAAAACGATAGAAAATATAAGAAAAAAATTATAATTCTTAAGCATTCTTGCTGATATCATTGGTCGAAATGAATATTATAAAATTTATAATAAATAAATGTGACTTTCTTAATTGAAAAAATAATAATCAGACAACAATGCTCATTTTTTAGATGAATTGCAATATACAAATGTTCAAGGAAAATCAGACAATAACAACATAATTATATTACATTGAATAATACTCAAAAACGAATTTCAAATTTATTTGTAAATACTCTGGTCAATTTCAAGGCCATTATGAGACATAACTGGCGGAGAAATAGTCTCATGGAATTGATTAATTGCAATGTATCGATGATGACGCATCGGTTAAATGTTGGAAACTTTTTAATTTTCATTTTTGATTTCAAATGATTTCTAGTGACTTCACTGATTTCACATGATTTCATTCTGAATTGAGACAGTGATTTCATCTATGAATAGCCCCTCGGTTTTTCTCTCTCCGAATTAAACCTCACCGCTAGAAAATGATGAATGAGCGGAAAATTTCGCGGCTGACGTAAAAATAATAAATTTTTACCAGCAAACGCTTGAGATATTTATTTTCCAAGATATTACCGCGAGAATCTCAAACAACTGCACCGTTTGTTTGTACTTCACTGCACACAAGAGTTCCATTGAAATTGTTTTCAACGTCTGAATTAACAAGCAGTTGATATTTTTAGACAGGATCTCAAGAATACTAGAAAATTGTACCACCATTATCATAAGTTGCAAAATTCGGTGTAACGAATTGCCACTAGAGGAGAATTTTCTCCTCCCCCCTGGAGAAAATGAAAACTACGAGTTTAAAGTAGCTCATCAGTCCCGCAAATTTTTAATAATTTTGAAAACTATAAAGAACAGCTGCTAAATGTTATTAGATTTTTTAATCGTAATTTTTTTCTCGATTTATTTACCGTTTTAGATTTTAAAAGAATCGATTTTGAAAAATCCAGATTTAACCCAGCGGCTTATGGGGAAAATCCATTATTTTGTTTCGGTTAAAGATTAAAATCTAAAAGTTTTATCAAAAATATGAAAAAAATATTCACGCTAATTTCATAACAATTTACCGTTCGCTTTCGTCAATATTAACAATAATCTGTAGAAATTGACGACAAACCGTAACCAAAATAAACGTGGCAACGTAGCCTCAATCAGCTGTCCCTGCGCGGGCGATTAGAGCGGTTTGAAATGGCTCGATATTGAATATTTAATTTATTCAACAAACAGTTTAATAAAGTTTGGTTGAAAACAGATTAATAATAAAATATTTTAAGCAGTATTCAAGTGGAGAGGTTATGGCATCCACTCCACTCGACTCCCGCATACGACTTGAATGTACAGCGTTGCCACGACTATTAGCGACGTAGTCGACTGAGTGACTATTTATTGGTTTTTTTATTTTTCAAAACCAGAAAATTTGAAAATGACTATATTGCTGCCTTGTATAATTCATACAACTAATTTACAAATGTACGTGATAATTTTTAGAAGTTGTTTAATTTTCATACATTCAACGACTTCAGGGGCCGCTGATGAGCTACCTTAAGTTGGACTGAGAAGTATCCCCGACTGTCCCCCCAAAACCGAGGATATTATCCCAAAAAACCTTCAAATCTCGCCTGTCTTTGAAGAAAAAAAAATCGCATATCTCGTTTTTTCGTAATATTATTTAAAAAATGGAGCGAATGACAGGAGAATCGCATCGGCGAGTCCGTTGGAAAAACAAGATTACGAGTACTCGTGAAAAAAGTCCACTCAGACTGTCATAAACACTTGAAAGCCAAATAAAACTAATGAGACTCACCCACAACAAGCTAAGTTTCTTGCTATCCTATAATTATCTGTTAATTAACTCGCGTAGTTTGGCTAGCCCTGGATATAATGAGTATCCATATAATTTTTAGTGATTTGACCGGACGCCTTAAATCGAGTGAAGCGAAGTACAAACTAGCGAAATGGACACAACTCGCACCTCCACAGCCCCCCTTTTTATCGCGAGAGATAGCGATATCAAGGAGATTGAGGCTTATCATTTATTTGTACGCATACCTGGTCCGCGTACATACCACAGAGGTCTAGCGTATATTTGTTCTGCCTCTTCTCCACTACAGGCCGACTGGCATTTTTATTCACAATGATTTGTACATCAACGCAATCCCCTGACATTTTCCACACTCGATAATTTTATATCTCAGTCTAAGTTTATTCTCTAGTCCCATCTAGACGAAGTGCACGCTCTGCTGCGTGAGTCATCGACCGTTTGGTCGTGCGTACACGATAAGAAATGACTCCTATCAATTCTCTCAAAAATTAAGCAATAAATAAATTCATAAATTTCAGCAAATAATAAATTGGATTTGATATTGAAGAAAATAAAGACCAAATTGTCGAAAATTCATGGCCAAAAGTGGCTATCACCTCCCCCTGAATGTTCACTGAATGGAAAAGTCAAGAAAATTGTTTCCCAAATGAAGGCTAATCCCAGGGCATCGGAATTTGATAAGACCTAATTTTCTGCTCGGACGAGAATCCAAACAAGCGGGACGAAACTGATCGAAAACTGATCGCAATCGACCTCAACTGATCGGGTTCTGACTGGCGATTGATCTGAGCTGCCACTGGAGATGTGGAGAAATAGTATATTTCGATACAAGTGCGACGGGCTGGTAACGAGTGTGAAGTTGGCGGCACGAGGCGAAGCCGAGGGCTGCCAATCACACGAGTTGAAACACCCCGTCGCACGTGTATCCGAATTATATTTTTTGTTAGTCATGTTACGTTCAGGGAGTGGCGAACTGTGACATTTTTGGTTTACTAGTAAACGAAAAGGCACTTCTCGACACGGGCTGAACGTAGCAGCAGTGACAAAATAGTATTTTTCGTAACAAGTGAAAAAAAATGGTTTTTGGCGAGTGGGAGGTTTATATCATGAGCCGAAGGCGAGGGATATAATCCCACGAGTCAAAAACCACTTTTTTTACGTGTTACGAACAATATTTTTCATCTCAATGTGCCCAAAAAGCACTTTTCAGTTACTCGACGCAAAGCGGAGACGGAGCCGGAAAGTGGCCAGTTCGTTTAGCGGAGCGGCCCGAAAGTTGACGCTTTCCGGCCGGAGGGCAAAAAAGTTACTTTTTCGACACAGCGTGATGAAAAGTTACTTTTTCGACACAGCATGATGAAATAGTATATTTCGTAGCAAGTGAAAAAAAATGTTTTTTGGCGAGTGGGAGGTTTATACCACGAGCCGAAGGCGAGTGATATAATCCCACGAGTCAAAAACCACTTTTTTCACGAGTTACGAACATAATTTTTCATCTCAATGTGTCGAAAAAGTACTAATCGCAATAGTCAGAATTCATTTGTCTCCCACTGCATCGGACTATTCAACTCCTTAACAATTGCATTATTTCATTCGCTCATGTCAGCGGATGACAATTGATTCGAGATACCAGCTACGTGCATTTCACTTGGTAGATATGGAGAGAAATTGTCGATCAGTCATCACTGGAGTCCTCGAGAAGACACGCACACTTGCCAGCGCCTTTATTGAATCACACGGATGAATGAAGTGTCTGCTTATCACTTGGCGTAGCATAAAGTCCACGATCCGCTGAAATCTCGGGTATTTTTTTGACTCAATTCTGCTTCATCAGTGATTAATAAATGATAGTGAGGTGGTATAAATCATAATTAATTAACAGGAATTGCTGGGGCACGAGGACAGCGATTCAGCAGGCTCTCTTGCTGCTCAACAGTCGCCTTTTTCAATTCTTTATCCTGATCTCTCTGGGGGTGGTGATGAGACGATAATGCCGAGTTAATAATTCATTGACGTCTACTCGCGTACGATCACGCGCTACCGCACACCAGAATACGCAATTCCTAATGCGACGCGGAGACAACAGGGCATGCCACGCAAAAGTATAATTAAGTGAGTTTGATTGGGGGTTTGTGGTCTTTTGTGAAAGCCACGGGGAATTTATCGGCGGATTGATAAGTTAGACATTCAACGAGGGCCTGGCAATTGCGGGCAAGTGAGGAATATAATTGCGAGGGTGATAAGATATTTTGCGCTATTTAAAAAGAAAACTAATTTTTTTTAGATAAAAATTAAATTCCCAGAAGTTAGGGCTCACTTTTTTGGAGGGCATTAGACAGAGAAATTAATTTTTTTTCAATACGCGAAGGCAAATTGAGGCATCAATTCATCAATCACGAACGTCAGGTTGTTTTTCATTTGGGAAAAATAATAAATAATTAATTGAAAAGGTGTCGCAACGGCAGGGATCTTGTCTCAGGTACTGAAGGCAAATGGCCACCGCTTCCGTGGAAAAATTCTCGCGAGTCTATTTTAATTGAATAAAAATGCAAAATTACCGGCTTGCCAAAGTAAACAAATTATCGAGAGAATAATGGATAAATTGGTGTAATAGATTGCGGCGTTCAATAGCTCGGAAAATTGCTGATTCCGTTAGGCACTTCGAGAGTCATACGCGAGCCCTTTGTGATGGTCAAGTTGATAAGGTGAATTTTATGCAGGCAAGGCGTTTTTTTTATCTCTCCTTCGTTACTGAAAAATTCCGAGAATTATGAGCATCGAGCGAGCTCTGTAGACTCTCAATTGCTTCGATTATTTCATTCTTCTCATTTTTATGGACAAAAACGAGGACAGACCGCAGAAATTGAGTGCTCAGGCTCGACTTTTCACGAGAATATCGAATGATAATTGATAATTCTCACTGAAATCTGAGAAAAATCCGCGAGTCTCGAGTTTCCTCGTTTACCTCTCCCCCCGGTAATTCCATTTCCTATTTTCCATGAGGCAAACGGCCAAGTGTTTTCCTTATTGTTGTCACCTGACGCACCTAATTTACCGTTTCTTTTTTCATTGACGTTAAAAAAAAAACAGGTATCCAAGCGCTGCCGTCAGAAAAACAGAATTTTCCCAATTAAATATTCTTCTAAGAATTGTCAGCGAAAAAAAGATTTTTGGTGGAATGACATTTTCGTTATTTTGCAGGTAAAAACTTTTTAGTAACAATTGTCGATCCGTTAGGCAACGGCGACGCACTTCTAACATTCGAAAAAATTACCCAACCGCAGAATTAAATTCACTCTTTAACAATATTTACACACGCGTCTAGACAATTTTTAGTGAGGGATAAAGAAATTTTACTGACAAGTTGGATAATTTTCCTGCAAATACACAATTTCGCTGAGTGTAAAAAAGCGAAAATTTAGAGCTCGCGCATTATCACCAAAGCTCAAACCGGAAAGTAATTAATCGATTGCAGAAAATCGTTAAATTTTTAACGCCCACTAAAAAACGCCTCGTTCCCCAGGCAAATTGAATTCCCCATCTACAAGAAGGATTATTCTAAACAAATACAGTTTTCCAGCTGGAAACCGACTTAAAATTTCCGGTATCGCCTGCAGTTCCCCTGGAAAATTTTCCTTTACTTCTTCTCAATTCCCATCGCCAGCGGATTGCCAGCGAAACTGAGAAGCTCGACGTCCAAAGCCGACCACTGAGACAGGTTCTTTTTCTTGTCAAATCAAGAAACAAGAATCGTCCTCAGTGCAGCTCCAACGATATTCCTGAGCTCGTGGAGATCTACCCTGGATGTAATGAAAGGCCGTTGGCAGTCCCAGTGGCGCTAGCTGCTTGGAAAAAAGCCAATAAAAACTGGAAAAAAAATTGGAATGATTGAGTGAATGCCCTTAGATCAGTCCAGCAATAGTAAACTCGGCGTGAAGCGTACACACCTGCATCGGACGTTTCTCGAAGGCAATTGCCAACGCACGCGGTCACGATATCATACCCTGGTTGAATCAACGGAGCAACACGTTGCAACGTCGCGTTTCCCACCCAACAGTTTGCGTTGGACCACTAAAGTATAAAAATAGTTCCACGCCACTCGCAATTCCCACCTCAAAATTAATAACAATCGCCGACAATTATTGTCCCCCAATTTTCCCCCCCATTCGCCATTATTTTGGGGAATAAAAGAGCTCGTGTCGACGACAGACGACAATCCTCCATTTTTTTTTCCCTAAACGATGACAGAAGGAGAAATGTTAAAGGCCCGCGTGGCCTCGATGTCACATGTGGAAAATGATAAAGAATACACAAATATGGATTGCAACTGCACGACCACCTGTTAGCATTGACGCATCAGCTGCACCAGGTACTGTACCACATCCCAATAAATCGCCATTACCGATGGCAAGCTTTTGACAAGAGTAATTGTCCCCAGGAGCTGACGAAGTTGTCTCGACGACGGCCAAAACCCAGGGATTTTTTGAGTGATAAAAATGTCAAGCAAAGGTCGACACCTCTGGCGTCGTGCATAAGAAAAAAAAATGGAGATATTATTTTCCGTGCGTAGCCACTCGGAATCCAAATACTGCAAGTGAGGCGAGTGGGCGTAATGGGATACTCGAAATCAAGGATAAGGTGAGAGACCTCAACCAACAAATTCCAAAATAAGTGGACTCGTCAGCCATTCCGAGGCCTCGATCCGTCCATTTTAGTTACCTAGAGGTGGCCAGAGTTGATGGATAATGAGTCAATGGCGAGAAATTAGTGAGTGAATTGAGTGTCCAGATGATCAAAAGAATATTGACTGCTCCAATATTCATCTGACTCAACTGATAATTCATTAGAAAAAAATAAAACTCGTCTGTACTTACTCTAGTCGAACAATTAACTCCTGGAGTTGCGTACACTGCGGTTGATAAGCACTTGATTAATATTAAACGAGATTAAACTAGGGCAGAACAATGAGTTAAACGATAAAGCGTATCGACGCAGCAGTTGTAATCCGTGTCGCACCGATTTTCGTACTGTTCACGTAGAAGCTGAGTGGTTTTCGACGTAGTGGGGCTCCCACTCGTTTTTTTTGTCCTTTTCTTTCACGTTGGGGCACAGAGGAATGTTTCGAGTGTACCTCGGTGCCTTCGTGCACGTCCGTGGGGCTGAGGTAGGGGCCGATCGACCGACAAGCGCCGGTTGGGCCCCCCCTTCGGGGACGAGGAAGAGGCGGAGGAGGGAAAAAAAAGACGTCGGGACTTATTGGGAGCGCGACGAGAGCGGGGAAGCCACTGGGGAGCATGGAGATTCTGGAAGACTTCTAGAGAACTCGGGGAATTCAGGTAAATACTCAAATGTTGGCTGCGAGAGGGCAATGAGAGACCAGTCGATGTCGCCACCTGTTGAGCACTCGGGCTATCTGAAGTTGGCGATTCTGGAAGGGGGCCAACTTCTGACGGTTTTTTTACAATTTTCGAGAGTCATTGATGACGACTACTCCAGTCTTCGAGGACAAATATCTCTTGGTAAGAGACAGTCAATTTTTTTTTCCATTGACGTCGGTTTATTGGATGAATGGATGGATGGAATTATTGACAAATCCTGAGAAAATAATTCATCATTTTTTCAACCGGCCGGGCTCAATGATCTCGGAACACTTGAAAGTCTCTCCACATTTTTTTTCTTTTCACTGCATGAGCCCAGGAGAATGAACTCCAAAGGATGAGAGAACAATGATAGGATTGTGTTACTTTCTCAAAACCCTTTTTTCCAATTTCTGTTTATTCAATTGGTTTTATTAGGCTCTGCGCCAGAGACAGTATAACTTTTGTGTGATTCCTCGAAAAATGTCTACCCGAGAGGGAAATCATGCGATGGATTTTACGAGTCTGAGACCTGGCGCACTTCCAACTTTCGCGAAGGTTGCACTCAAAATTTATTCTACAATCGCAGGAGTTTTGCCTCGATGTTTTCATTTTCAATTTCATTTCCTCGTGCAAGGTCATTGGCCTGCAATTTGAGTGCAGAATATTTGATCTATTGAGAGTCATCCAATTCTCAATTTTTTTTGGTGGTAAATAAGTTTATTAGAGAACTTGGCTAATTTTTCAGATTCAGTACGTGCAGTTTTCAGCCATTTTTATTGACGTATTTAGTAGAAAATATTCTATATAAAGTTCTAATAATATTTTATTACTTAATACAAATGATCCTTTTCAGATATTTTCTGTAGGACTTCCTGCAATTTTTAAGGAGAGAAAGTCCAGGAAATAAAACTTGGAAAATGTGAGTCGAGGACATTTTAAAGAAATAATTCCATATTTATTTAATTCAAGGAGAGATAATGGCATTGGCAGTTGGAATTTATTCACATTTGGTAATTGTATTTAACGATTTATGTGTAGTATTAGAAGTAATTATTAACAGACGGTAATGAAAGAATTTGCCGGGTCATTATCGCCCGTTGGTTATGACTAATCTCCAATCGATATCTGACCGACGACGAACCTACCGTCGGTAATGCAGGTTATCCCTGCGAATTGGGGGATTTTTGTTGCTGACAAGCTCCAAATAGTGCAATTACTGCAATTGCCCCGGGTTACAAAATTAAAGAATTAAAATAATTCTAAATAATCTGAAATTTTCATTTTGCTATTACCAAGAATTAATTATTTAATTAATTATTTCAAGCCATAATTGGTTTCGTTTTGACGTTTATTTTTCTAGTGACCATTGGGTAATTGAATTTCAATAGGTGACAGTAACTAGACCTCACTGAAACCCATTCACGAGAACATTCACAAAATTCGACAGATCTCCAGCATTTTCACAAAAGCAAAAAATATAAAAAAGATCAGATATATTATCTAAAAATTCTCCTTATAACATATTATACTTACTCTGAGACGAGACAATCAGTAATTTAAATTGGAATAATTACAAGTGTTCCGTTCCAACGCAACAAGTGAATATTGTGACGAAATATTTGAGCGCTCCCCATTTTTTCCCTGCACTTGACGATTCAGGTGCACCTCATGAGTACCTGCGCTATTAAATATGACAGTTGTCATGGCGAACAATCTACGAGCCCCAGTGAAAATTTCCGTGCTTCATTATGTTTCTCCGTAAGAGGTATCTTCTTGTCGTCATCCCCAGAAATTTGGTACTCATTGTACTGGTGATATTCATAAGACCGCGTCGTTATCGCGAAAATGAAGAAGATGAGAGCGGTTGACCCAGCGAAAAATGCAAATTCCAGTGCCTGAAAACAGGTAATGAATGTAATTACAATAAGAACTGAACTTGCACCGGTAGAAAACTGGATTTTTATTAATTAATTGACCCCTCGGGTCTGAAATTACCAGTTTTGATTTCAGAAATTCCTCCAAATTCCAGTCAAATTAAACGCGACAAAAATTTTGGAGTGTCGAGCCGATACGAATCAAAAAGAACTACGAATGCACTGTTAGAAACAATAACAGTTCATTTTTTACAGCGGCACTGAATGTGAGAAATTCTAGAATTTTGAGGAGCCAATACGAATCAAAAAGAACTACGAATGCACTGTTAAAAACAATAACAGTTAATTTTTTGCAGCGGCACTGAATGTGAGAAATTCTAGAATTTTGAGGAGCCAATACGAATCAAAAAGAACTACGAATGCACTTTTAAATACAATAACAGTTCATTTTTTAATGTGTAGAGACAAAAATTCCTCAATGTCCTTAAATTCCCAAAGGAGTCCTGAATATTCGTCTCTGAATTTATATTCAGTGTCGCTGTCCCGAAATATCCCCTTCCTATCGACTTTCCCTAGAAATTCCACTGAAGATTAAAAATTTCCTAGCCAAATTTTTTGAACATTACGACAAAAGAAAAAAAAGCGAGTGCTCACCTGTCGTCCAAACATCCCAGTTTTCGTAATAACGACAACAATGAAATTACCCCCGGCCATGGTGAGCAGCCAAGCAGCCTGAAGAAGTGACTTCATGGAGCTCGGTGCTTGGGTAAAAGCAAACTCAAGTCCAGTAATGGAAAATAATACTTCGCCCATGGTCATAGCGATATATTGAGGTAGAAGCCACAGAATGTGCACAGAATTTGGTGGAGTTATGTCTGTCAGAGCAATTCTGGTTAAATTGTCGCTGACAAACGTTTGCAAAGTATAAACTCCGCCAAGTTTGATGGATATCGAATCAACATCTTCACCATCAACCTGAACCCTGTACTTCCCCGGAATGAATTCTCCAACAGGCGTCACTCGTCGAAGACCCATTGAGCATTGAAAAACATAATTCACTCCCGACAATTCAACTTTCGTTGTAGCATTTGGATTCCGGATGTTGTGCATCAGCACCCGAATCGCGGGATTTCCGCTTTTTGTTTTATTGATGGAGTCTTTGTACGAGTATGGAGATGATGGGTCCAGGACATATGAAGTCGCCTGTCCCTCCACGGCTGTAATGGATCCAGCCGTGCCCCTGTCTCCACCGCAGTAGGAAAAATCAGCGACGTATGGTATGGATTGGTTGCCCTGGATATCGATGTTGCTGCCTCCCCACACAGCGAACGGTTCCAACACTGTGGACTCATTGCCAATAACAACAGGTAAATAGCAATCCCTCGGATTCAAAATCCGAACCTGCGCTGATCCATTGGTCGGCAGAACAGGATAAGTCGTCTGAAAAATAGTTTGGTTGCTTAATTTTCGGTAATCAGCATATCTAGCGGCTCATTTAAATTTTCCTTTGAAACTAGCTTACTTCACGGCTTAGTAAGTTAAGTTAGATGGACGATAGAATTGATTCTGACTGAATTTGATGAGTAGCTTGATGGGGAAGACGTGAGCACCATTGGACACCTTGTGGTGTCAAGAGACGGTAATTGAGCAATTATTACAAATGGCAAACTATTTAAATTTTCCTTTGAAACTGAATTAATTCACTGCTCAGTACGCTGAGTTAAATCAGCAATAAAATTGATTCTGACTCAATTTGATGTGTAGCTTGATGAGGAGACATGAGCACCATTGTACACCTTGTGGTGTTCACGCTTTGTGATGCTCACACCTTGTGGTGTACAATGGTGCTCCTTTTTTCACTGAGTTAAACCAGCGATACAATTGATTCTGACTCAATTTGATGAGTAGCTTGATGGAGAGACATGAGCACCATTGTATGCCATTGTACACCTTGTGGTGTGAAGAGACGGTAATTGAGCAATTAGTACAAATAGCAAGTTATTTAAATTTTCCTTTGAAACTGAATTGATTCACGGCTTAGTACGCTGAGTTAAATCAGCAATAAAATTGATTCTGACTCAATTTGATGAGTAGCTTGATGGGGAGACATGAGCACCATTGTACACCATTATACACCTTGTGGTGTTCACACCATGTGATGTTCACACCTTGTGTTGTACAATGGTGCTCATTTTGTCACTGAGTTAAAGTAGCGATAAAATTGATTCTGACTCAATTTGATGAGTAGCTGGATAGAGAGACATGAGCACCATTGTACACCATTGCGCACCTTCTGGTGCTCACGCCAGTCGCGTCCCTGCCATGAATCCTGAGCGATGCTGTGTGTTGATGAGGTTTGTTTATACCTTACGTGAGGAAAATAATTTAAACTCAATCCGTACCTCCAGCCGCAATTCCAGAAGTGCAGCGAAAATGAATGCAACTGCTCCCAACATTCCACCAGCTGTTAATTTCTGTAATGGCGTTTGGATGAATTTGATCTTCGCCATCACCGGATAAATGAATGTGTCAAATATGGCAATGAAAATAATGACGAAGATGGGATCGACCGCTTGTATTTGATCAGCTTTCAGGAGAAAGCTTCCAATTTCGCCGTTCATTCTCGTAGCTTGGAAGGTCCAACGAGATCCTACTTGAGATGCAACGGCCCAGAAAAATGGGAAGGCTATGAAGAGCTTCAGAGTTTGTGATGTTTTTTTAATATCACTGATCAATTTCGAATCGTACTTGTCATTTGCGTAGTCCAGCCAGTGTTTTTGCTTGATTCCTCGGTTTACCTTTGATCTCCGCCGAATTGCGTGCTATTTGAGACAAAAAGATCACCAGAAGTTTCAGTTAGAAGAGAGCGGATTAATTTGCACTTCTTCAATTACCAATAACTCGGGATTGGCCGACGGGAATTGAATGAATTTTATTTCGTATTGAAGCTGACAACCAGAGGTTCAATATGAAATCAAAATTATTAAAATCCACTCTGCCGATTTTGAGTTATTGTCAATTGAAGACGTCTAATTTTTCTCCACTCTCGCCTGTGGAAGGAAATCCATCAATTGATCTTAGGGTTAATTGATCGGAGTGGACTAGTAATCGCTAATTGTTTTTAACTTACCGATATACACTTGACTACATCTAGTACGATATTTCCTTCAGGTTTTTTAATTCTGTACAGAGAACTGCCACTAAGGAAGATCACTGGAAATGAAAGAACAAAACGTTAATTTTTTTTCTACTGATGTCGCCTCCGGATTTTAAATTGTCATCTCACCAATGGACAGAATCATCAGAACTGCAGGAACGAAAAAGGCGATGGAATAGCATTCCTGCTCTCCAAAACATTTAATACCATTGCGCAATTCCGGAGTGAGAAATGATGAGAGAAAGGCCCCGGCATTTATCGTCAGATAAAATATTGAGAAAAATGTGAGGAGATAGTTCTCCTGCTCTGGAAGGATAAATTGATCTCCACCTAAAGCTGAGACACACGGCTTTATTCCGCCTGTGCCGATAGCGATCAGCAACAACCCAAGCATTGAGAATTCTCTGGAAATTAATTGATTAGATTTAGCCTCGAATATTTCTGAGATATGATGCATGAGACCCAGCTTGAACTCTGGATTGATAGAAAAAAATCCAGGGTTACCTCTCAATGATCTCAACGAGCACTGGAATTTCTCCATTACCCCAGAGTTAAAAAGAAAAATTCGGAATTTTCTAGAGAAAAAAAATCCTGGAGGCCCAGCCGGCAATCGAACCCGGGACCTCCCAGTTACGGACTTAGAATTTAATCCTGAGTGGAGGTAAGCGATGCTGGTCAATGAATTTTTGGCGAGAGGATTCTAAAAAATTCTAAATTCCTTCAGAATTGACCTCTGGGTCTATTTCCCCAGGCGACCCAATATAATTACCCCACTACTTTACCTGATTGGTAATCCTAGAGTCGGGACAGCACTGACTGCCAGAAGGAGTTGCCCCGAGGCATAGACCATACTCAGATAAACAATTGTCTTAAATTTTCCAATCATCGAGTCAGCCAGAATTGCCCCAAACAACGGGAAACAGTACGAGAGCATCATGAAGATATGGTAAATTACGGTGGCGGTGTCGTCGCTGTAGTTGAGTTTGTTCTTGACGTACAACGACAGGATTACTGCGACAATGAAGTGGTAATAAGAGACGGCACCATTGTATGCCATTGTACACCTTGTGGTGTTCACACCTTGTGGTGTGAAGAGACGGTAATTGAGTAATTTGGGCAAATAGCAATTTATTGAAATTTTCCTTCGAAACTGAATTACTTCACGGTTTAGTACGCTGAGTTAAATCAGCGATAAAATTGATTCTGACTCAATTTGATGAGTAGCTTGATGGGGAGACATGAGCACCATTGTACACCATTGTACACCATGTGGTGTTCACCATTGTACACCTTGTGGTGTTCACCACAAGGTATGAACACCACAAGATGCACAATGGTGTACAATGCTGCTCATTTTATCGCTGAGTTAAATCAGCGATAAAATTCATTCTGACTAAATTTGATGAGTAGCTTGATGGGGAGACATGAGCACCATTGTACTTGCGTGAACACCACAAGGTGTACAATGGTGCTCATAAAGACTAAAATACAGTTGATTCTGACTCAATTTGATGACTAGCTTGATGGGGAGACATGAGCACCATTGTACACCATCGTATACCTTGTGGTGTTCACACCAGCCGCGGGGCCCGACGCGACCCCTGAGTAATTGCTAAGTGCTGGTGAGGTTTGTTTATACCTTACCGCACGTAGATTTGAATGTAACCGATGTATTTAAAATGATATAATTTATAAAGCCTCGGTGAGGAACCAATTTCCGACCCTAGAGCTTTCCCACAATATACCAGCAAAATTAAATCAACCTTTCTTCAGTTTTCTAGGAAAAAAGGTGGAGCTGCTGTCTGAACTTACTTCGCATTCCATAGAACGAGAACCTCTCGCAGAATTCCATGCAGATGATGAGAAAAATGACCTTTGGGTACTTGAGTTCCTAAAATAATTGAGCAGTAAATTATATTTGATACATCACTTCGCATTATCTCCGGAAGGGCAAGTTGAAGTGATAATGAATGATAAAATGTATGATTGTTTGATCACCGATACCAAATGCGTCGTCTCTCAAGCAGGTAGTTGAGTATTTGTGTATTGTATCGTCAAATATTAGAAATTGTTTGATGTAAGCTTATGAGGCGTCTGTGAGGCAGCAGTGTTGCATGAAGTGGATTTGTATTGTTCAATCGAGGCCCAATGGTTTATTCCAAATCCATTCGATTGCTGAAGATGGAAATTTGTAAATGTTTCCAATTATAAAAATTTCCAATTAATTCCCAATTACAACAGCCGGCGGGGGTGAATGAGAATTATCTTCCGAGTTTCGCTATCTCTAGGCAGATGGGCAGGCTAAGTGAGATTAATGTGGATTCTAAATAGTTCAATTGTCTGAAAGAAAAATCTAATTTTGACAGATTTTTTTGTTAATTAAATTAAATACTAATTAAATTGATTCGGCTCCATCTTGGGTCTATACAACATTACAACGGAGTGATAATAATTTTCCTTCGATAATTGCTCAAATGAACGTACCCGATTATTGTAGGCGGTAGAGATAGTACATACCCCTTTACTTTTCCGATTTCCTCCTTCTAACGCCATCGTATTATTGGTATTATTTCTCAGCTGAGGTGATTCCGTAGAGCCATCAAGCAATTGAGCAACCCGCAGTGAGACTACTGGTGTAAGCAGCTGGTGCCGACTCTTGTCATAGTGAAATCTCCGTCTTAATCGTTCTATCAACAGTTCCGAGACTGACACTCACGGAAGCCGTCATTGCCACGATTTTACGTAGACAGGAATGGATCTGACTAGATCTTGTTAAATCGATCACTAAAATGTTATGGAGGAACGAGCTTGGAAAAGTAGAAGGTCTTCAATAGCCAACAACTCGGGATCGGCAGAGTGAAATTGAATAAGATTTTTCATATTCAAGCTGTCTCTATCAGTCTCAACATCAACTTGAACATATTCCTTCCGGAATATTTTTTTATTAGTTGCCCAGGCTGCGATGCCGGGCTTTTTCTCGAGAGATTTCGGTCTTCGGCGAGTTGCGACTCAGAAGATTGGGAAGCGTCCTTTGACGAAGGAGATCGTAGAATTTACGTGACGATTGACACTTGTAAAATTTTACTTCGCACGCAGATGACATTTTGAAACGTAAGCCCCAGGTCTTTGTACCGATAATTTTTATGGAATATTTCTTGACGTGCGCAATGTCATCAATCAACCCTGCTTGTCTACATGGCCAATAAGCAGACTAATTTTTGTTTAGATGTAAGTATTGTATCTTTGTAAACTCTTACACTAGTTACAGTAGATGACGAACAGTCTCAGTAGACAACTACAACAATATCAATAGCAATACCAAGCTCTTGGTGATAGTGTTATTAAAGTGAAGAGTGCGACTGTAGTTGGCTCATCACTATCCGTCCAGCATGTAGAGCCAGCGATGCTCCCTCCACAGGTACCGCATTATTATTTCACGTCCGACTAATGACCGCATGAATAAAATGATCAGTTCCCAGAATAAAATGATCAGTTCCCGGAATAAAATGATATTCTAACTTGTTCCTCATTACTTAGTGATAAAGGAAGGCAGAGTGATTTGGATTATTCATCACCGGCAGTCGACACGAAGGGCTCGCCACTCAGCAAGTGGAGGTCGAGGGAGACAGATGGAGGCTAAACTATATCCTATCGACAAATCTTATGTCGCCGTCAACTTGAAAATACTCACTGTACTGGGTGACTGTCGAGCATCGAGCGTGAGAGGGTGTCCCGAGGGTGCTAATAATATTGATCATATTCTGGACACAGGTTTATGGAATCCTTACGATGGGACACAAAAGTGGCTTTATCATATTTACACAATACTCATTCCGTTGTCAATAATGCCCATAAGATCCATGGGATTTCTCAGGCAAGGTATTATACTGCACTACGATTTCATGCGATCGACGCTATCCCTTGTTATTGGTGTGGCATACATGTACGGCTGGGTGAAACTTGTTAACTTCGTGTGGAATCGGTCGAATGTCGATCTTATTATAGATTTACTTAATCAGGAGAGACAGTTACCGTGCTCCAAAGAAACCGGTGAGTTGGTTCATTGATGTGCTATTTTGTCCCGTATTTACTGTCGCGCGTCGCGCGCGTCATGATGCGCTAGTGTTGTTCGTGGAGGGGTTGGGTTATTGGAGAGCTTGGAAGGCTCTCCTTCCCATCGTGGAGAGTTCTGATAGGTTTCAGTTGACTCAGACCAATTGACGGCATTTCCGGTGCCATAAAAATTTTCAGGCAGGGAACAGAAGTTATAGTTCAAGACAACAGCTCAAGCGTCAGTTTAAGCTTAGACTACCTGAATTTTTTAGACAACTGAATGACATGAATTTATTGGTCAAATCAGGTTTTCAAATGTTGTCGCAATTATTTTATCATTATTTATTATTATTTTTTTTATCTGTATCGACATCTTTTGTTTCTATGATTGTATTATGATTTAGTCTAGTGTCAGATGAGCGTATGTTTTCAGCGGAGTACAGAGACAAAGTTGTTACCCATGCCATAAAGGTGTCTACAATATTTACGCTAGCATGGATATACGAGCTCTTCATCTGTTTGCCATTTTTTTACATGGACGAATTCATCAGGAGTAATTCTACATACGATGATCTAGCTATACGGTATTTGATTATTCCACTTCCCCAAATGTGTCAAATTTTATGTGATTAATTTTGCAGTTATGCCGTGAATAAAAATATCCTTGGAGGAATGAATATTCAAATTGTATCTATAATTGACTGTTTATTTGCAATTTTTATCGGCTCTAGTATTGTATCAACTGATTGTTTCTGCCTATGCCAGATGTACCATATTACTAATCAACTAAAATTACTTAATTTTCGTTTAAGTCATTGTTGTTCCATCAATATAGACTCTCAGAGAATTATTAAATCACAACGAACTAATTTTTACAACATTGAGTGTCGTCGAATATATACTGAGAAATCGGATGTGAGTTCTTCTGGGGAGTTGATCAATTGTGTTCGCCATTATCAACAGATTGCTCGGTAAATATTCTCTCGGTAATTACTACTGCACATAAATCTGCTGAGTGACAATTGCAGAATGATGAAAATAATCAACAAAGTCTACGGACCCATTTTATTACCCCAATTGACGACAAGTCTAATGACGATATCGTTCGCTGCAATTCATATATTCGTGGTAATTAATATTCAACTGATAGAACATGGCATTCAATGTTTATAAATACACTCGGTTGGACTTTCGGTGACTATTTAGTTGGTCAGCAGTAGGATTTTTTTAAAGCGTCGTATCCCAATTAAATTCAGTTACTGATAACCGAATCTCCGATTCGAGCAATTTTTCAAGCCCGGCTCGTAATCATTTTTTTCTTTGTAAATATTTAATTTTGAATTTTGGTGGCTTTAATGAGGAATATTTATTTGCTCCCACTCGACTACGTAGTTTGTTAAACGGTAACGAACTTGGTGTTGGGTGAATACTTTATCGTCGCATTGATAGTGTTCCAAATAATGACATCCTTACACAGTTGTTAATTTTGTTAAGACAAAAACTGTCAACTTCGAGGAACTTGGTTCAGCACTTTTCATAATTGCGGTTACGGTCAGCTGTCTATTCCAATTGTCAGCGTACTGTTGGGGTGGTGATGGTATAATCATCGAAAGTGATCGCACGAGTGGAGCAGTTTACACCTGCACTTGGTACGAACAAACTCCGGAATTTCGAGCCAATTTGAAGATTTTCTTTTTTATGACTCGGAAGACACTTGTTGTGAGTGCTTACGGACTTTTTGATCTTTCATTGGTCACACTGAAGAATGTAAGTAGCATTTAAGTATATTGTTTACTAAGACCGGTACAAGAAGCCTCATGACAAGACGTGAAAATAACGAAATAATTAACAAGTCTTGATTTTATATAATTTGAAATTAATAGCAATTGTTGGGCAGACCTACATCAGTTGCGAGAGATGACTGAGTACGTGTCCACATGAAAGCCGAAATGATCTCTGAAACCACCAGAAAGTTTTTACGATTTTTTATGGGGCATCCTGTGGGTGCATGCGACACTTGCCAATATATTTTTTAT
>JAPYZM010002107.1:0-22848 GCA_030522845.1 Psyttalia concolor
GTGATTTTTAAACTGGAAAACTTGACACGTTCATTTGTTTGCAACGAACCTATCGGGAAATATCCGATAATTTCGAAGCTCTCGTGGTATTATACGTGAAAAAAATACAATTACACAGACATTGAACTCGTAATTTAAAATCGGTAAAATGGTATTAAATTCTATTTAAAAAGACAACAAAATTATCCATTGAGCAGTGAATGTTCCCAAATTGTGGACGAATTAATGAATGAATTATCGAATTAATTCTCAAGTATAGCAACATAAATAAAAAGCTCCCCTTTAATTCACTAAAATCGTCCAGTTGGCCATTCCCAAATAGCAAGCGTTGAAAAAACTCCCATAAAACCATTTTTATGTTGCAGGTTACTTCTGGCACATTACGGACATGCATTACGACCCGAAATATTCGTCCCAGGGTAACACAGACAGCAGTAAGTCTCACTTTGTTCGCTCCATATAAAACAATTTCCCCTCCCCCGAGCCCATTACCAGTTTCTTCTCCGCTCGTGTCCATTAATTCCACCCTCAAACTTCCTCGAGACCTGTTTACCAGTTAAGCAACTGATATTCTCCCTTCGCTCGTACTTTTCTACAAGCGTGGATTGCACTTTACTCCAAAGACCGCTCCTCGATTTGTGCGGATTTTCCACGAAATAAATTCGTTTTTTTACTTCAATTTTTGCGTGATTAAGTGGAGCCCCTCAGAGTCATTCCCCCCGAGAGTGAAAGAAATGAAAGTAGAGAGGATTAAAAGAAACTAAAATATAATGTATATAAAGGAGTGCAGGGACTGGAATCGCAGCTCAAGTAACCAAAGTCTTGTGACCCACTTATCTCAACCCTAAGACCTGGCGAGTCCATACAACTCTCCACTTCAACTTTTTGAAACTCGGCTCTAGTATCTCCTTTTTTTTGCCGGATGGCGTGTGCTTTCAATTTTGCAGACGGAGGAAAAAGCCAGGAGAAAAAATACTAAATAATTGCACTAGGAAAACTGCTTTCTCAAATCATGACAATTTAGTCCCTATTTTTAAGACCATTGTAGCTCCAAATTCGTACTTATCCAGCGCAAATTAAATGGAATAGAAAATTCCGACAGCGCAATAATCTTCTTCTTTCTGGATTTATTGGTATTGAAGAACATTCTATGGCAGTCAAAATTTTTTATTGCGAACTTCCAATGAATTTCGACAGATTTTTCTCTTCCAGTGGGAATTTTTTTTTCCATCCTTTCACAATTATTTCTTTTGTGGAGTGATTACGTGCATATTAAAACGGCCTGATAGGCATTGTAATTCGATCGCTTCATCAGCGTAATCCACTCCCTGATGAACAAGTCATGGATTCAATCGGATTATCGCTGATTAGGTCATTTGTGTTGTCGATACGAAAGCCAAAAAAAAAGGGAGGAGGGAACAGGTGAATTTATTTTGCTATTGCTTGCAGTGTGCTGGAATATAAGGACGGATATTGACAGCGGGGGGATAAGACCGGCGAGGCGAGTTGCTGGTATTTTTGGCAACTACACCTGTGACTCACCGTGGGCGCTGATAGAATCAGCAGTACACGCTATGAAATCGAATCAGCCCAACGAGGGAACGGAATTCGTTCTCTGGACAGGGTGAGTTTTCTCTTGGATTTTGGAAACGAAAATACTGGTTGATAAAACCGATGCGACAGCATTGGACGTGAATATTTGGGTGGCTATCGGAAACATGATAAGATATGTCGAATGCGGAGTGTGGAGAATTTTCCGGTGAAAAGGATGAATTTTGACTTGTGTCCCTACTACTTATACTTCTTGAGATATGTAATTTTCCGTTGAGCCTGCCAAAAAAAATATAATTTATAATACCCTAGAACATTCTCGAAATTTTTACAGTAAAATTCGCTTCAAACTCTTCTCAGAAACATATTTGTTTGGCAAAATGATATTTTCTCTCAACACTGTCAATTTAGAGCTGATTGAAGTCGAATTTTAATTGAGCAAAATTAATTTTTGCCTTGACTTAAGTGAGTCACAACGGCATGAAATAAATCAATTCTCAACTTGTTCCAATTCGATTTTTCGGTTTGATTCGGGCCCATTTTTTGCTGTCGCTACACCGAAACTTTCCGGCATGTCCAAACAAGAAACTTCCAACAACTCGACCTCAGATGCTTACCGATGGAAAAAAAAATCATGTCACACACGTGAGGTATTGAACAGCTGACCTCAAACCGGGCTGACCACTGCACCGACCCAAACCTCTTCCGTCACCCAAAACTCGATAGAATTATATCAACCACGTCAGAGTCCTAAATTCGGTGCCTCGTCCCAGTCAGTTTCACTTTGCCCCACAATTCGTTTACAGTTTAATTGAATTTACATGAATTTGCCGTTTCGAGGATCTCCGAGTCCTCCAGGCAGAGCTCAGTTCTGTTTTTCTGGGGGGGGGGTGAGTGAGGGAGAGAGACCAGGTGTAGACCGAATGAAAGGATGATGGCGGGATCAAAGGGGGGGGCAGTTGGGGTCAAAAACTCGTCCGAACGGTGAAAACTGCAGCAGCGTTAGGTGGACGAGAGGTGGCAAAAAGCTTTGACGATGTTGGCAAAATTCTGGAAGTATAAATGCTTTGGCGAGGGGCTGGATACACCAGTTATATGGCCCGTGTAAATCCACACGTACAGATTGGAAAATGAATGAGGGCGGGGGAGGCTGAGTGAAGCCTCCGGAATTGCCTCGTTTCGTGGACCCCCAATACTTGTGAGCTTAATGCAGCGTAACATGTGTGTAACGTGTATTAATAATCAGGTGTGAATGTGACGAGTGTGGCGAGGGAGGCGGCCTGTTCACATTGGCTGGTACGAAAATTCAACAATGTCCGACTATCACCCAATTATTAGTTGCGGATGCGTTGGCATGTTGCACCCGGACGTGTTGATAATGTGTATATAGTGCCTTGGGACCATCAGCGATTACAGGCCACCGCGTAATGCGGAAGTCCTTTCTGTACTTTGGACGAGCTGATGATGAACATTTGCTGGAAAAATACCTTTTGTTTTTCTTTTTGACCGATTTAGTTTCGCTGGAAAATTTGGTGGAACTGCTAGTGGCTTATAGCTTTAACCCTTAGCTGGTCGCGCTATGAGCGCGGCGCAGCACTTTCAACTATTTTCGAAATGATCACTAAACCATTGGGATTCATAACCTGGCAATATAGGTATTCGTCAACTATTATGTTATTATGGCCTTGATGGCCATACCGGTGTTTTGAAATGAGTTAATTTTTTCTAATAATTTTTTTTTATCACGACAACCCCGAGAATTGCGGCACAATGCTCATGGTGCGACCTGTTTCGCATAAGAAAGTTGACGAGCGCCGTTGCCAGCCCTCTAGTGCCCGTTTCAGCTGAGAGGTCCGAAAATAGCGGAGTCAGCTGAACTGTGATTGTTGTGATTGCTGCGATATATTCATTTAGTAGGATTTATATTGTTTTTACGAGTATTGAATGCACGTAAGTATCGAACAAGAATTATTATTTGATTCGAATGTTGAGCTGGCAACCATGCATTTGGAAATACTGGTGCCGCGCGGCGCTATACAGGTGACCAGTTACGTTCGGTGGAGTGAAGGGACCAGCTAAGGGTCCCTTAATGTCTGATTACGTTTCAGAACATAATTCTTTGGCTTTTTTCCTAGTAATTTTTGTTGATTATTTCTCGCCACTTAATGATGTGAAAAAATTGCGGCAACTCCTCTTCATCAATTGACATCTTCAATTAAATGTTTCAAGGACCTCTGCTGACACAACAACGAAACTTTAAACAGGACTCTCATTACATTCATTACAACGTTTCATACTTCGCTGCATCCCTTAACAACTCAATTCTCTCTGTCGCGATAATGATGAAATTACAAGCACTCATTGTTACCTTCTGCTTCCAGGGATGCTGTGACTCACGATAGCGAAATGAGCGAGGAATTGCGTCTACAGTCTATGAAGAATCTTACGGATCTATTGTCGCTGACATTCCCAAGCCAATTTGTATTTCCCGCTTTAGGACATGAGGACGTCGGCTTGAACTTCAGCCAGACCGCGATTTTGTGGAAGCAATGGCTGCCGAGCGAGGCTCTCCAAACCTTTGAAAAATGTTGGTAGTGTATGGCCCGGTGCAAACGAAAGCGCAGAAAAATTTTTCCTCCCTCATTTTTTTTTCTGTCTTTCTTCCAGTCCCTCTCCCACGCGCACACACGTACATACAACCCACTTCTTCGTGTTTTTTTCTCTCCTTTTATTCTGTTCATAACTTTTTTTTCCCTTTTCATGCCAGTCATTCTGCTTTTGCTAGCACGAATCCTCCACCTGGGTGGTACAATATAATTTCTTTTTTCCTTTTTTTTTCATGTACGTATTTCTTTTTCTTTTCGTAATCGTTTTGTCTTTTGTCACTCGTTCTGTCTCGGGCTCTGGCCGTTGTTGTGAAATTCAAGTTCCTCAACTGCACGTTCCCTCTGAGCTGCGAGTCCGAAAGAAAGAGTAAATGACTGGAGACTTAATTTACGATGGATGAATCCACAAGTTTTTTTTTGCAACAGGTAGTTGGTAAATGTCATCAGCAATTAGCGATTTTTGATTGAATATACGATATCGACGCAGTTTCCATTTTCAGCGAAGAATATTTTTGACAGAATTTTCCAATGTCCCGGAATTTCCGCGAAATAATTCCTCTCCTCAGCCATTGTTTTCTCCTCTTTTCCCTCACCGCGTACGTATTTCTCTTTCTTTTCGTAATCGTTCGGTCTTTTGTCACTGCATCTCCCTCGTTCTCTCCCTCCAGCCGTCCTGAAATTCAACTTCCTCAACTGTGCATTCACGCTGAGGTACGACGCCCAAAAAAAGAAAAATGCCGAGGACTTAATTTTCGATGCATAAATCCACAAGTTTTTTTTCCACCGGTTTTTTCTACCTTTCAGTGTGTAACGCACAGCCAAAACTTTCTCCACTCTTACGTGAGAAAAAATATGTCAGGTAAGGGTTGAGAGGCCAAAGGGCAGGTATAACTGAAAATGAGGACTTACTGCAGCACACGCTTCATTTTCTGAACCCTCCAACTTTGGTATTTTATAAGTTAGTTCTTTCCACCAGTTCTTTTAACTTTTTTTTCTTTACTTCGCGTGAAGCATGAGTCCGTGAATAAGGGACTGGCTGGTGGGAAAAATTAGACTCAGCTTTAACCGTACGGTCACGCGACTGTTGTTTAGAAGTAATTCAGGAAGCAATAATGGGAGATTTGTGAATTAATGTCTTTCTTTAACTGATTTTACACTTTTGTGGGGTCATTTGATTACTAGAATTTCTGCTTTCATCTGTTTTAAGGTGAGGAGCAATTGTAGGTATTACTGTCAAGTGGTAGTTACTTCCTTAATTTGAATAATTGAGTTTAATGTCGGGATAATATTTTGAACTCTCCAAATTAGAATAATTACCCACGCTCGGCTATAAATGTTTAGAATCGATTGTAATTTGTGTCGTTTCTTTTTTTTCTCTTGTCAATTTCATACGGATTTTCTCAGGGTTCAGAAGTTCCCTTCTTTTCACTGTAGAGGCAATAGGAGTGGCTAAAAAGTAACGTACATTTTTCTGGTCAATTCCAAGTGCCTTGAAAAGTAAAAAATCAATTTTCTGGGGCTTCTGAATACCTAAAGCTGTAGAAAGTTTTCTCAGGAATCCATCGTTGAATTTGAAACACTCACTCTAACTTTAAAGAAATCTTTAAAAAACTGAAACTGAAGAATAATTATTTTATTCATATTTTTCTCTCTTTTTTCTTTTCAGCTGGCTACTACACAATAGAACAAAAGTCGAAAAAATATCGAATAATATCGCTCAACACAAATCTCTGGTTGAATTCAGCCGCAAGTGTTGACAATCGTGTTGCACACCATCACCACAATCAGCGCACAGCTGCAACAACAGGGAATGACAACACGGATGACCCGCACGATCAGTGGGACTGGTTTAATAAAACTCTACATTCAGCAAAGGAGAAAAAAGAAAAAGTGAGTTGAAGCAAACCTACCGACAATCTCATTCTTTTTCCCCCAGTGTACCACTATCCACCACTCACTCCGACATTTTTCCCTGGGATTTCCTTGTACCTGAGGTGAAAAAAACACCCCTTCAGTTTCGATTACCCAAGTCAGCAGGTTTTTTTCAACTCCACCCATTCACCCGTCTCTGTCACCAACGTGAAACTCACTTTCTACCTTACCCCGAATGCTGAGATTTTCCCTCCTTTCCGTTGGATAACTTGATTTATCTACTTCGCAATTACGTTTATTCCCGCTTTTGTCTTGTCGAGATATTTCAATTTGTTATCTCGCCTGAAAATTATGCGATTTTGGGAGAGAAAGGGAATTGAATAATGTTTGGCTTTTTGGTTGAATGAGGATGAATAGAGAGTTTTAAAGGTCACGAGGGTGGAATGAAGGTCAGGATTGAGGGTGAAAGGGTCAAATATTTTGGGTTTAATAATTCATTTGATCCTTGCGACAGTTCCGGCGATCAGTAGTTTATTGTTATTGACTACTGTCGATATCCCAAATTCTACTTCCAGAAAACTTAACTCATAAAATTATAACAATTTACCCATTTTCTATGAAAATCGGGAGATTTGCGTCATCTTTGGATCTCCAGTCCACTTTTTCCCCTGAACTCGCCATTCACATTTATCTTACCCCCTTTGTCTCGTGAACCATTTGAATTTGTTATCTCACGCAAGAATTACGCGATTTCACGAGTTAAATATTATTATTTCGGATTTCAGCACGCAGCGCAAAGTTTCCAGATTCTAATTAACGTGAGTGCTTAATTGTATTAAGCGACTCTCTTTTATTTTTCAACGGAGGAAAAAAAAATAATAAAAAAATTCCACCCGATGGAGATGTTCTCGCTTTTTTTCTCATTTCGTGGATTTTATACCGCCCTCTTTAAACCAGTTGAAATTCGTTCGCAGTGTATTTCAATTTCAATTGTCAGGATATTGAAAGATTAGTGATTTTTGAAATAGTCGAAAGCCCAATGGAAATAATAGACGAGTCGAAAGGAGAGTGATGCACGCTTCGTCGAGTGCAGATAATCAATACCTCTTTACTTCGAATAATTGTGTCGGGTGTCTTTGTAGCCCTCGCTCGAGGGGAGATTCCCGTTTTACATTTTGCATTTCAGCTTGAGCGTAAAAAAATAGTTGTCAAGTCTCTTTGACTGGACAACTCGTTATTCTGGGAGTGTAGGCGTCTAATTCTCCCGGGAATCGGCGAAAATCATTGAAAAGAGGAGGGAAAACATCTCAGACTAATTATCTAATGAAAAAGCAGAAAAATTTGGTAAAATCATCCGGACTGATTGCATTGCGATATCGGAATAATCCCTCATTCCTCTCAATCATCCTATGACACCAGCACTTTCTCATTCAACGACTGGTACAGGCAATCCCAGGGCTTTATTGGTTTCGAATTTTTCAAATATAGAAAGTCGGTAAATCTGGGAGCAGATTGTAAGGATTTCGGGGATTACGAGTGTTCCCCCGGGATTTGTAAGCTCAGTCCAGTTGAAAGATGTTACTGGTACTCTCCCTACCCCAGATTTTTATATATATCGCTCGCTATATTTTTATGTGAATTTCAGTATTATTAAACGGCTATGAACATTTTTATGACACCCCTCGAGGAGGGGCTCCTCAATTTTTCACAGTTTGCGTGAGAGACGGGAATTTTTCAGCGAAAATTTCCCGATGAAACAAAGAGCAAACGCCACAGACGAGAGAGCTTTATTACGAATATTGAGGATATTAAATTAAGTCGAGGACGTTCTTTGTCTCCTGAAATGAGGGTAACAGTCGTAATCGTCTTAAAAAATGTAACTTTATTCTATCTTCAGTGCGGAAAAATGTATTTATCTTTCTGATTAAAGGGATGGGGATGGTGGCTCAGTGGTTTGATGGAAATCGGGTTCGTGTGTTTGGAATAAAAATTTTGAAAACTGAGACAAACCGCGCGTGAATCGAGCCTCGGTGCCATTGAAAATTCAGCGGAGGGTGAATATGAATGACGGAAACTCCCCATTCAACGAGGAAAAAAAATTCTCTGTATCAGAAAATTAAATTAGTCTGTGAAATCGTTGGATGATTCTTTAAAATTAAAAACACACATAGAGAGGGAATTTTTTAATTATTCCGCGAACAAAAATTTGGATATTTGGCACTGGTTTCGGAATAGTCAGGGGAAATTCAATTTATTAAAATTTCAATTTAAATAGTTATTTTTAGTAGTTCCGTTGTCGGCTGTCTCGCCTTTTAAAAATATTTACTGCCGATCTCTTCTCCAAACAATCATCCTCAAACCCCGAAATACCCCAGTTTCGCCGAAGCATTACCTCGCAATTAAATTTGATTGACCCAAACCCAATTCTTTCACTCCATAAACATTGTCCTTACCCGACAATCCCCCATTTTTCCACTCGTTAATTTCACGTTAATTGATCCAATTACCCACATGAAATATCACTTTGAAACCCCATCAATTATCGAAACCATTTGTCCATGTCAATTAGCACCGAAAATGTAAAAAATACTGGCGTGACCGGTCCACCCATTCCCGGGCCTTCCCCATTTCCATTAATTCCTTTCCTTCTCTCTCTTCCAGACCTCCACTTCCTCTTATGACAATGATATTGCATGAGAGTATGCGATGGGATGAAGTGAAGAGCAGAAGTTGTTCGGAAATCGGGGCGGGGTTTTCGGAGGCGACGTTCACAAAATTACGAGAAAAGGTAAATAACCTAAATTTCGGATTTGTATTGATCGGAAAAAAATACGTCTTTTTTAAAAAAATCCGGACACCGATTTTTTTTATTCAAAAAAAAAATCCGAAGATGGGGGCGAGTCTCCCAGAAAATTGGCGTGACCAGTCCTCCCATCCCGGCGGATCTTCAATTACCATCAATTGCTCCCCCCTCCCACTCCCCTTTATGACAATGATATCGCATGATACTATGCGGTGAGTATGAGGTGAATCGCAAAAGCTGTTAGGAAATCTGGGCGGGGTTTTGGCTCGTCGATTAAATGGATTCCGGGGCAATGTTAAGAGCACCTCCCAGGGGCTCCCCGACAGGGCACCGAGGGGTGAGCATGAGGAATATTCTACGGTCGCGCGTGACAGCTGAACATAGGCACCCAGTGCCCCGTAATTCCCTTTAATTCGGAGCGAGGGCGTAGGTTCTTATTCTGGGTGGCGAAGTGCCCATCCGTCTTGTTCGGCTTGGTCGGAGGCCGGTGGAAAATTTGAGTGAAGGGTGGAGGACCGAAGAGAGGATACGAGAGGAGAACGAGTAATGGAAGGTGGGGATTTACACTGAGCCCCTGGCATCTGACTACTTTTTAAACCCAAAGTGATGAGTAATTCCTCGGTCATATCATTTTCATGTTACAATATCACGTCGGACTGATTATTCTCGTCATGCTGAAGGGGTAAAAATATCTGTCAACCTACTTTATGGAATTGTCTCGAATGCATTCGTGAAATTGGGAGAATCGGATATTGTCTAGCCGTGGTCAATAATTCAGAAGACGGAGGGAGCTCTTAATTTGGGGAAATGAAAATTCGATCAGCCAACGATTGATGTTCCATCGGATTTTGAACATTGGTGGTGATGACGAGGTATTTCACGAATGACGACAATTGAGTTTCGATTAATTCATGGAAATCGCTTAATGAAGTATTTCGAAACAATAATTAAATAGTAATAAACGTCTGAATATTTCCGGCTTAAATTCTATTGCAGGGAATCTCTCAGAAAAAATATGTCATACAAATTTCGCCATCCGCCCTAGATTCGGAGACATCCCTCGGAAACTAAGCCACTGACAGAAAAATCTAACTCTGGCAAATATAAGTAGTTTTTCTCAATGAAGTAAACTCCATTATTTAATAAAATCAGAAAGAATATGCGCTGACGCTGCATCCCAGTTATCTACATAACGTCATTGAAAGTATTTCGACGTTATTTAATATTTCTTCATTCTCTGTTGTTTCGAATAATACGTGCCAGTTTCTTCACTTTATATTATCCGAATCATCAGAGAGATTTATTAATGTTATTTCGGGGCATAACAATGTAATGATGAAAATAAAATCAACGAACCGCTGCATATTTGACAGCTCAAGTGCTCCGAGGAGGTTCACTCTCATGACCCACTTCTCTCTGTCTTCTTATTTTCTCAATGCTTAAGACACAGGGCCCTACGTCACACTGAGGACTCACCCCCAATCTGCTGACGTCCAGCATCTCACCCAGCCCCGCATACTCAAACTGGAGAGCCCCAAAAGACTCGCTCCACAAACATATTTGTTTTGAACAACCAAACACCGGAAATGCCTATCCCAAAACTCACTTTAAATTCTGATCAGAAGAATATGTGATTATGAAAATATCACCTTTTTCTCAGTCGACAAGAGCTAAATCGATCTCGATCTTAAAAACGCCGACAACAATTTTTCAAAATTGTCCCGGAACTTCGCGGCAAATCTTCAACCGTCAATAATTCGGCGAAAGCCCTTCCGAATCTTCGCCTCCCATGAACTTTCATCATAGCCCCCAAAACTTCCAGAAACTTCCATTACATCAGGACCTCCCGACTTTACCGCAATTATCACTGTTGTGATACCAACTCTTTTACCTTAATCCCCATTGAATGCCCCAACAATGATATTCACTCCCAGCCCGCCCCCTCCCCCTGGCCTCTCACTACGTGAGTGCCCGAACTAATATAGAAATAATGGGTATAAAGAGCAGATCCAGATTCCCTCCATTATCATCATTTAAACTCCCTGAGCGCTCACCACACCCATCACTCGGATATTCCAGCGAGTCCCAGTCTGTCTGTCCACACTTACCTACCACCAATTCATCCAACTTCAGAGTTATCCACTATCCAACCTTTTCTCTCACTCCTTCACCAACTCTGACACCTTATATTCCGAGCAAATTACGCGTGTAATGGAAATTGATCATCGGACGGGCCAGGGGAGGGGGCGAGGCATCTGAGCACGAGGGAAACTGCAGAGACCGAGTGCAAACTCTCGTAGCTCGGATGGTTCAACAGGACGTATATAATCGGAAGTTTCTACTCGCGAAATCCAGATACATACACGAGTCTATGTACATGTGATGCTTGTGTGCAGGTGTACATTGTTGGCCATACACCGCCGGGTGTTGACGAAAGGGCAAGCGGCGCCAGTCTCCTTCAGGACTCTCACAACAGGCGTTACATACAGCTTGTACGACGTTATGCGAGCATAATTGGAGGACAATTCTACGGACACTGGCACTCCGATACCTTTCGGACCATCTACGATGAAGGTATGTTGATAATAGTTAATTGATGTTGCGGTGGAAGCCAGAATCGTTGGCTGTAATTGACACCTGTTCCTTCGAGGATAGTATTCTTTGTTAATCTATAAGGAGGTTGTGAAACTTACTAATCTGAATATTATCAGAGGTATACTTTTGAAGACAATTGGGACAATACGAATTGGGTTTTTATGTCGTTGATTGTTGGGATGATGAATTGAAAGTCAATGGGTTCATTGCATTATATCACTTTAATCGAATGCTGAAACAAGTAACAGTCTGAGTTTAGTTGCTTCTTAGAGACTGTTGACAAGGGTGGGCAAGAATGACTAGAGTAGTTGTAGGGATAGGGGAGACTGAATAAGTGATGAACTTGGGCTTGCTCTAAATGGACACATGCTGATTGTGGAGTGACGCAGATTAAGACAGGAAAGTTCCAGATTAGGAAAGGAATACGCGATGATGAGTTGGTAGAGCCATATCATCATATGGTTTAAGAATTTGTAGGAATAGGACAGAATCAGTAAGTGATGAATTCGGGCTTGATCTAAAAGAACGCATGCTAATTCGGGACTGCCGCAGATTGAGACGGGACAGTCCCAGATTAGCAAAGGAAAATGTGCTGATGAGTCGCCTCAGCCAAGTATGGTCTAAGTATTTATGCAAATAGGAGAGGGAGTAAGTGATGAGCTTCGGCCTGCTCTAAAAGAATTCAAGGATGACGAGGAAGATGTGATGATGAATTGGCTGAGTCTAGGAATTATCGTAATAATCGTTAACAGAGCATGAGGGATGTCGTTGGAGGAAGCAGGATAATGACAGGGAAGCCCGGGGATGTCACAGATTTTAATGAATACTTTTTCCTAAAATTCTTTGTGTCCTAATGTAGATTCACGTGTGTCAGCAACAAAATCCGAAAGGATGTCTTCAATCAATCCGTGCGTTTATCCAACCGTTAAACCTCGTATTTGTTCCCTCCGATCCTTTCAGAGCGAATTGTAGACAGCTCCTGAAACAAACTTAAATATCTCAAAAAAAACTACGAACCGTCCAGAAAAATAACTCAAAAACAGTTGCTTTTTTCTCGAGATTCTCCACATATTTACGTAGACGGTGATGGCACTGCACCAGCAGTTCCCAAGATAATCCACAACTCAGCCGTGAATTTATTTTTTTCCTCAAAAGCCCGAGGATATCCGATACAGTCACACCCGTCTCGCTTTTTCATTTCACATATCCAACATTTCAGCTTTTCCATCCATTTTGCATTCCCCCATTCGTGACGGTACAACTTTAAACACTACTGTATTCCATTTTTACCAGTTGTATTTTTTATTGTTGATTTTTCTGGGTTTATTATTTCACTTTCATGTTTGATATGTCTCACTGGAAGAATTCAATCATTTGCACGAATGTTTTACACTATTTTTATTTCATTTGCAATTTTTGCCGTGTCAATAGGAGCTCCCGTTTCGTGGATCATGATGGCGCCGAGTATCACTCCAGGCAGACCCAACTTCCCAAATAATCCTGGACTGAGATTGTACAAGTTTGACACGGGCTCGGGAAAGGTAGGACACATTTCCCAAGCAATTATATTTTTTGTCGCTTTCCGAGATATTGTGAAAAATATTGGTATGTCATTGCTAATCTCCGTATACTCTGTAAAATATTTACAAACGAGAACCCCAAAACTAGCACGAGGAAAGAGTAATTCAATTGAAGCTTTGTTACCTCGAAGCAATATTTGATTTTGTTCAGTGAGTTTTGTTGTTATTTTTGCTGACAGTAGAAACTGGTGCTTGTTATCGAAAATCAATACCAAATTTCTATCTCACAACGGGCATTCAAAATAACTGACAGTCACGTCTATTCAATTAATTCCCAGATATTAGATTATACGCAGTGGTATCTGGATCTGCAAGAGGCCAATGCAAAGGGTCGAGCCAGCTGGCAGGAGCAATACTCTCTCCTCTCGTATTATGAACTCAAAGACATTAATGCCAAGAATTTACACGATCTCGCTGGGAGATTTGTGAAGACCAATGACAATGCTTTTACTAGGTGAGTTAATGCTAATTGACCGATAGTAAAAGGAGAATTTTGTTTGATGTTATGAATGTGAGGTTAACGTAGAGAAATATTCAATACAAATTAAAATTCCATAGAACGGGGGAACTTTAACGACATTTTCTTAAATTTATCTGGAACGTTATGCAGAAGTTCTTCAACATTTAGGAATTTTTATGTTCCCGGGTAATGATTCTTCAGAAAAATTAGAGATCCATTCTCTTCAGCTGATTACATCAGCTGTTCCGTAATTTTTATTGAATACTTCTCGCCGTGTTCAGTGAAGTCAGAAGGTCAACTGTAATGATGCAATGGAGACCTTTGATCAGCTGACTCGCGAGGATCAAAGACTCCGGGTGAAGCCCAGAATATCAGGTCTAGGAGCCTCAATAATTTATAGTCACGAATTTAAATTGCCTCATACCTCAAATTTTGCCCTCACCATTCCGAAACATTGTCGTCATTTGGCGATAATATTGCAGATACTACGCAGCAAATACAGTATTCCTCCCCCGTGAAGTTGCCCACCGTACTGGCTGCGGTGGTGCACTGAGTGGTACTTGTGCACACCAGCACTGGTGTTCAGTGACGTGCGTCAACCCAGGCTCATACACCGATTGCATATCGTTGAATGCATACGCCCTTGCTGAGGCATGCTCACCAACACCACGTTTCTACATTGCCCTACATGTAGTTTCTGCACTGGGTTGTCTACTTCTCAGCCGGTAGACTACGATGGAGGATCATTTCCAACGTGTAATCATCATACAAAACCCGCCTCTATCATCACCATTCTTCCTACCCATCCTTACTATACCGTTAACAAAGCCCTTGTCTATTCTCGTTTGGCTTTGATGAGAGACACGATGCTATGGATGTGATGAGATCGATGAATGGAGATGGCCCACGCGTAAATTATCCTTGGGTGCTTTCCTTTCTTCACTTTTAAAAGTAAATGTTGGTGCTTGTTACATCTAATTGGTCCTTACAATGTTCTTGTTTTTTTCTTTTTCTTCAAATCTTTCAGTTTTTTCTGTAGATCGTTAAAGATAACAATGAGAAATCTATTGATTGACTTTATTCAGTGTTAATGGGGTAGAAAGTGGAAAGAGAGTAACGAAAAATTCTAAAAGTAGATATCTCATCTTCATCTGTGTGATACTTACCACTCTTCGAATTATCGATTAAAACTTTATTGATGGGGTATTTTTCCATTATCCGAAGGGTATTATTTCCCTCCCCCTCAGTCTTCGAGATGCTGCCAGTCTCAGAGGAGGTGAGAGAGGGCTGAAGAAACGGCGGTGGTATTAATAATTAAATCATTCAACTTTAACGACGATAGGGAATTGGCTGAGTTCGGTGAGCAAGCATTGATTTTATTCATCAATATGTAATATGTAAATTTTTGGATATTAATTCAACCGGGAAGACGCTACCCTCGGACAATTCCATCGTCTGTGGAATGAAAGAGAGCAAGAGAGAGAGAGAGAGAGAGAGAGAGAGAGAGAGAGAGAGAGAGAGAGAGAGAGAGAGAGAGAGGGATGAAAAATAAATGAAATCGTCGGCATTGTTGTTGTTGTGTGTCAGTGTTTTTCTCGCTCACGGTATTCCCCGCTGCGCGAATATTCGGGTTGTGTCAAATCGTGACGTAAATTACATTTTAAGAGTGAGGAAAGTCTAAGCGTTTCGACTGATTAAAATGTCCGATGAGGTGAGAGAGTGAGAATTAGCTTAGAATTGTTTGATGAAAAATGTTATTTTTTTGGTTCAGTCGTGGAACAGTCATTCTGATTATTCAGTCAAGGGTTGAGAACGCTTGAATGATGTAGGGGGGGTCAAGGTGTCAAGGACCAATCGAGGTCGTGTGGGTTTATCTCGAGAGTTGGCCCGGTTGACCCTCGATGGTCAAACGTACGCGAACAATAAGGGTTTGATTGTAAAACGTAATATTGTTCTTTAAACCGACTGGGCCCCACTGGCATATTATCCTTTGTTCGCCAGTTGCTCCTACGGGTCAACCTTTCATTGACCCTCGAGGGTCAATTATTGAGGGTTAAACGGGCGTCAAAGCGAAGGTCAACGATGAGGATCTAATTCTATAAGCTAGTAGTAAGCTGGGCTCTTCCCAATTCGGACCCTCCATTCGATCCGCAATTAAATACTACTAGTGAAACCCTCATTTGACCCTCAGTTGAAGCATTCTGACTGATAACCAGTGATATAGTAAATTGTGGATTCATTTATATATTGGATAATCAATATTTTATTCAGGCTCGTGATGAGAGCCTTTTCGTTTAATCATTGCGATCGAGAACATGTTCATGATGCATGAGGGTCAACCAAGCTCTGGTTGACCTTGGTTGACCTATAGAAATTATCTCTCCATGTTTTATCTTGTCTTATTTAACTTACTACTGTTCAACCCAGCACTGTCGATTAAAATATCCCGAAAACTATTAGGAAGACAGAAAAAAAATGTCTGCTTACAAAATATGCGGAATTTCAGGAAGAACAAAAAAAACTTTTGCGGCAGATCAACATAAGTCATACTTGTCGAAATATTCGCGCTTATAAATGTGTTTAATCAGTTTAAAACCGTTGTTTTTTTTGCTCGAATTTCCCTGAATCTGTACTAGTTTCCGGGATATTTAGATTATCAACGCGATATTCAGAGGTTCCGGAACTATCGCATAATTTTTTTTTTATGATGTCAATCGTAACGGTATCGAGATGACCCGATACAATCGACGATTACAACCGTCAAAGAGATGTAAATCAACGTGAAATCATCACAAGGGGTTGGGGTGATTATGATGGCATAATGAAGCACCTGATGCAATTCAATGGCGCTGAGCAATTTCATATTCCCCTCTACAAACCCAGAAAGTATCCGATTCAATGGTCTGTAATCGTCTGTGTAAATTCAATCCTTTGGAGTACTTGAATACATTTGTAATATCTGTTATTTATTATGTTTAATATCTAGGAAATTGTAGAAATGATGTAAACAATTTTGTTCAATTTTTCTATGAAAATGAAAGAAAACAAAAATGTAACAAGTAAGTGGCAATTATGAGTGCAGCTTGCGACGCCAAATTCTGTCGCTCTCAGTGTCATCCAATTACTATGATCCATGCATAATTTCTTAATAAATAAAAAAAATTATATGATCAATTTGTATAATCGGAGTGTTGTTATTTATCGAGTTTTTTGCCTCTCCTAGCAGTTCGCCTACTCCTTTGGCCCCTTAGAATTTTCAGTTGTTGATGAATTATCTGGAACTCAGCCGAGGAGAAATATTCGAGTGCATTCACCATTTGAGAGTCAATTAATTTCATCTTCATCGCTTTTTCAACTCGAGTTGATTTATCCCAGTCGCTAATTGGTGAGTATTTTTACCTCTCATTTCATTAAAAACTCTCATAATTATATACAAATTATTCAGCGAGACGCGTCAGGATTTATTTTACATTTTTAATAATTGAGAGAATTAATTTTAGAGCGTGTAAAAAGTATTTGATAATTGAGGCCAATTATTTCATTAACTTCCCGTTAATTATGTGGTTGATAAATGAGAGATTGCTTTTTCCCCAAAAAGCTTGATTAATTCGTATTATTTCTAAATTCCCCCAAAACTATTCTCAATAGCTGAACAATTACTTGAAAAATCTAGAATAAAAAACTGTTGGGATAAAAATGAAAAAGAAAAGTTTTGAAAATAGACAGATAAATTCAGTAGATTTTTTTTTAAATCCACCAATTGATTTCCCAAGGGAGAGCAGTAGATGATCCCCTCGTCTCCATAAATACCTCAACGAAAAAGTGATCGTCGTAACGCTCCAAATTAAAAATCAATCGCACCATCCAAAACTTCCCTCCGCATGAATAATAAATTTTACCTGTCTTTTGTGTTCCCCTTTCGGGCGATGATTTCCCATCTGACGTAGCTTCCCTGATTGTTTCCCATTCACCGATTATATACGCAACTGTAGCGACAGTTACTCGTGCACTAGTTATAGCGCGCCTCACTCATTTCACTATCACCTATTCCAATACATGCAAGCCTGTAAAAGCATGGAAGCCCAAGTATACCGAGTAGTTTACGGTATCTCGGCAGTGCCTCAGAGAAACGTTGAATATTTCATGCAATATTCCAGTCGGCCAAAATCGCACCGGCCAAATGTCACGCGATGCAAAGCAAAACGTCTTTTCATACGTTTTAATATAACTGTATATATCGCAAACATTTTGTTGGAAAATTGTGTATCTGTATTTTGAATGGGCAAAACTGTCGGCTATGCCCCCTAACCCTCTCTCCTACCCTCGCACTCTCTACGCCCCCTATGCCACTGGGATAATCTCACACTAGCTTGGATTCTAATCGAAATTTCCGAGTTACGAGGGCAACAGTGACAAATGATTTTACCCACAGCCACTATTTTGTTTTACGTACATTGTCACTGGTTAACCAGCACCACCTCATAGTTTACGTGAATTTTAACCGTAATCCGAGGGGGAGGGGGGTTGTATTCATTTCTGAAAAGCTGTGGTTTAGTGGCTAGAAAATGTTTAACTTGTTTTTGGTTATTGGGGTTGTAGATAATTTTAGAGAAATCAAATGACTTTTATTTGTTGTTGCAAAAAAAATTGCAGAAAATAGAATTGTTTTCTAATTTTTCTGATTCTATTCAACTTTTTCTTCAACAAATGTTTTTGCGTTTTTTGTGCAATAGATTTAACTTTTTTTTTGAAAATTTTTTTTTTATTGGCAAAATCAAAAATATTTATTTTTGAATGAACAACGCTTTACATAATTACGAGTTCGCTCCTATCTCTTGCTCCCTCGGCTGCCAGTTCCCCCGTGAAAGTCGTTACATAAGCAGTTGGAATTTCCGAGTTCTTTGATCGCTAGTGAAACCTCAAAGCCATGGAAATTACCCCACAGCGGAGGGATACAATGTTATGAAATTCCCAAAGTGGATTTAGATTTCAATCGACACTTTCCATCAAGCCTATTGAATATCAATCCGCGAGTAAGTTCTGGCCACAACCAACAAATTCGTTCCAATCAGCAGCCGCTCTCTCCCTGGGCTAAGTGCGAGATAATACATTTTTTAAAGTTGTACTTCGCAGAATAAAATTGAACACTTTACGCGTCTCTAAACTAATTCACGAAATAACAAATTTAACGACATTAAATTTCAATTTGTCATTTTTAATTACATCTTCATTGTTGTCAATTTTCTTTTCTTTAAATTTCATTCGATCAGATTAAATTTCAATTTATCCATTTTTCTTTAATTCTATGAGATTAGCAATTTTAAGAGGCCACTGTAACATAAAATCCCACGTAAGTCGCCATACGTTGCAAATTGTCGATTGCGCCCCCCCCCCCTCCTCATCGCGAATAATTCGCCTAGATGCAATCTCCCACTGATATTCCACAGCAATTCTCATGCTGAACCTCTCCAGAAGCATGAAAATGCGAAATGGCAATATAAAGCATCAGGCTGATTCCGCGAAAACCCCTATATATAACAACTGCATTATTCACTCGAATAAGAATATCTCCTGCAGTCCTCGTGACTCAGCATTTCGTTTATACACCAAAACCGGTGAGCTGTTTGGATGCGTGTCTGGACTGGATTTTGATGTGACCCTCGGAATTTTTATGAATCACGAGAGATGGACGCCGTGGAAATTGCTCTGGGATCATTCTTGAAGTGAATTCTCAAAAGCATTTTCACGTACGGTACATACAAATAATAGTTGGGCCATGGGATTGAGTGGCCCCGGTGAAAATGTCTCTCAAGTTATCCCCCAATTTTATTTTTTTCCACTCGCCAGATCGCCATAAATTTCAGTTGAATAGCGAAAGGATAAGAATAAAATCTGAGAAATGCTAGGGTTTTCAAAGGGGAATATTTTTCCAGATGTTTCCTTATATTTTTATCGCATTATTCTAACGATATTGATATTTCGATGACCCACCTCTGCCCGCCTCTGCTCCACCCCCTCGAGTAAAAGTCAACTCAAGAGGTATTTTCACTGGAGCAGCAACATTTTCCATTACGTAACATCCATGCCAGTGCATAAAAGTAGAGTAAACCCATCATGTTTGGAAAAAAAAGGTAAGGAGTATCTTCATCGGAGGATATTACCAGAGATCGCATCGCAGTCGGAATAAGAAAGTCCGTGTGGGGTGCTCGCTTTCAGTTTTATTTATTCCGCCGGTAGTATAAAGCGAAGGCGCGTGCCGCTTAAACGTTCCACACGTACACACCCATTTACAAACTACCCCGTTCATTTTCTTTTCCTGCATTTCCCCTGGCGCGGACGTTTTCAGTTTATCCCGACTACATTGCAGGTGCCATTTCGTTGCTCCCGATCAACCTGAAATGGAGATTTGAAACTTCATTTGTGGGAATTTATATTAGTGAGTCATTCTGCCTGGCAGATTTATTTTTGAGACTTTTCTGTCTAGTAGATTTATTTCCGGATAGTTCTCTGTCTGGAGGATTTATCACCAGAAACATTCATGCCTGCTAGATTTATCCTAGAGTCTTCTATGACTTGCAGATTTATTTCGGCGACTCCACCGCCTGGTAGATTCATTCCTGATAATTTTTTGCCTGATAAATTAATTTCAAATATTTCTTCTGTCGAGGAAATTCATTTTTTTACTGAGGGAGGAATTATTTCATTCCATACGTTCAGACATTACTTCATGGGTTCTCTCAGAAGTGAGTAAGCATGAGGACAAGTGTTTGCAGGACATAGAGTCACGGACTAACCGCTAAAAAAAAAGAAGATCTTTGTTAGGTGAGTCCAGAGTGTGAAAAAACTCTTCAGTTTTAATCAGTTGTTGTGAAGGTTTCGTTAGAGAAAGACATACCCTCTGCATGCGTACATAATAAAATTCCTTTAAAAAAATACATGTGGAGTCATTAAAATTTGTGTATGTGTATGTGTGTTAAGACATTGAAAGAAGGACTGAATGGATTTTCAATTTGAGAAAAGGCGTTATGTAATAAGATGTTTTCAGGGTGTGTTTAAATGGAGCGTGAAAGAACTGTGTGAGTATTCTTTTTGAACAACAAATGCCTTGTATGTGAAGAAGAAAGAATATTCCGAAATAAAGGAAAACGAGTGCGTTTGCCGGGAGAAAGGAAGTCAGTTATAATCGGACGATTATTGTAACCGAAATGATATCCCGATTGCTTAAATTATTATGATCTTAAATATATATCGCTGTTTTATTTGAGTTACCCAACATCTACAATTTTTAACAATTTTCATAATTAACACGAAATTTTCATTTATTTCCTCAGAAAAGTATAAACTCTCTATTTCCCTATGTGCTAGCCTGATGTTCTTACATACATACTAATCGCTTAAGTGCTCTACAGCTTCGTCCCTTTCACCGGGACTCTAAACCCTGCAAAAAATGGATGACGGGTGAGAGGCATGAGGGGAAAAAAAAATTTTAAAAAATACTCAAAGTGGAAGAGGGTGAAAGTAAAAGACGAATGACAAAAAATGAGAATGGGTTTGAGACAAGTCGAGTGTGAGAACAGACTAGGAGGAAGGGAGGAAGAGTCTAGAGCAAAAAAAAAAAACAGAAAACTGGGAAACTTGACCCTCCGAGTGAGTGTAGTCGGGAGTAAGTTTAGTCGGTGGGAAACGAGGTAACAGAATAGAACAAGTTTAAACAAAGTAAAGAAGTACTGTTACGATTTACTTGGGTATATTAACAAAACCAGAAATCAGTCTGGATTGTTTAACGTTAAAGTTATACATTGAAACGGGAAGAGTTAATACAAACTCAGAAAGGGCAATAGTTTTAGGGGAAGGAGAGGGGAGAGGGGGGGGGGGGGGGCGGGGGAACTCGTGAAGACATGAGAGTATCTCGGGATATATTTTAAACAAACCCTCATAGAGTCCTGGGGAAACGGATAGGGAAATAAATGGCAGGATGAGTCTGTGCACAAACGTAGTTTCGCGTGGTTTTTTTTTCACTTTTTTTTCCCCCCTCTTGACAAATGTCGCGTTTCTGAGGCATACGGGGGAAAAGCGCCAGAGGTAAAAACAAAACGCGCTGTCTTGTTTTTGCTTTTGTTCGCTGTTTTCCTATGGGCCATTTATGAATACCTCGCGATAACTCAGGGGAGAGAGAACGTCTGTCCCAGGGTGTTCGCCTTTTCTCGTTATGTATGTTTTACGTTGCCCTCTAACATCTTTCTGCTGTTTCTCCTTTCAACCCCCCTAGCCACCCCCCTCCTCCCCAGACTCATCTGTCTTTCCGCGCTCTTTTCTCAGTCAATGTCAAAGACATGTGCACAACCACCAAGCCTACATTATTTTTCCGGCGATAAGGGAGAGATAGCGGAGGGAATTCTAGGTTTCAAGAGAACTTCCACAGCTAGACGGACAAAAAGTTTTATCTCATTTCAACAATTAATTGTGGATTTTTATTAAATGGCGAATTATTGAGACATTTATTGTTGAGGGAATTTGAGGGATTTTATTCGAAAAAGATGAAATAGGAAGTTTTTTTGGAATTTACGTAAAATATTGTTGGAGTCTCAGAGCACAGCTCTTTCTTTGTTGTATCAAAATCACTCGACAACACTTCATAAGATGTTGGGAAAGCAGCTGTAGCGAGGGACCAATTTACGACCGGTCATATTCCGCACTCGAGAGCAGTTTAATTCTAAACATATGTGAAAATTGCAAGAAGGACACGCTCCTTTTTCGAGTTATGAAATTATTTTTAAAAAAATTTTTTTTATTTGTAATTTCCTTGATTTTATCGAAGTATTTTCTCGATTTGAAATCTCTCCTCTAGCCTATCTCTCCCTTCCACTTTTCCTCTCCTTATTATCTACGGTATCATGGCCGTCTTTCGCTTAGCTGTGCCCCATTCGAGCTAGGACTGCACGGAAAACCATGTAAAACCCCAGTCGCACAGCCGGTCGATTGTGCAGTGCCCGAATGTATTCATCTATGACACTGACTAGATGAACTAAGCCGCTACACCGCGCCTACCCATGTAGGGTTTGCCAATCCTCAAGCATTGGACCATTGCTTGGTTGAGATCTGGCATGCACACTATTGCGACCCCAACGATGGCCAAAAAATGGCCCAAATTATGGAAATCTATGCATTGAACGCCAACCTCTAACCATACAACGGGCCAATATTGACAAGCCAATCATCGATGTGCCATGTCTAGGCCAACATTTGACCAACTGTAAAATCGCCAAAAATTGGTACTACAATGATAGGGCAATAATTGGCCAAGAGTAAGAACGCCAACGATTGGCACTTCAATGTTTGGCCAACACCTGGCCAGCTGTCCATACGCCAATCATTGGCCGT
>JAPYZM010002108.1:0-46276 GCA_030522845.1 Psyttalia concolor
GTACGCCTTTCTAATTCGAGTACCGAAGCTGCAAAAAATCTGAAAAAATTCACAGGGTGCCCTTTTAGCTCCTAGAAAAAGATAAAATTTTTTCAGAATATTCGGAGACATGAAAAAAAACAGGTGGCTGGATTGACAAAGAATGCCTCATATATTTTCTTTTGATAATTTTTTCATTAATCGATTAGAATCGATTAGATTATGAGATAAATTGTCTGGGCTGTATACTTTGCAATCAAAATTACACATGAAATGTCTATTAATTTTAAAAGATGGTACCTTCATCATCCGTCCAATGATTGTGCGGGCAGAAAGATGAATTGCTCGGGAAATATTTGCAACAGCCATCAATTACGGTCCAATCAAAATAGTCATCCATCCAGGAAGATGCCGGCTTTGCCAAGTAAGTACTACAAAATACAATTCCATAAGAATATTCGCATGAGAAGCCTGTCTGAATTGTATTTCAAAGTGTTTAGGCATTACATTGAGGACTGTTTTGATGCTGAGAATATCTGGGCATACAGGGAATCAGAGTTGCATCTCTGGCCTCCACATATAGCATTCTGAACCTCAGGTTTGCTGTAGTTGAGCCCACCGTTGATAACGAAATACACTGGCGGTCCCATTGCCAGCAGCTCTTCCATAAACTGATGAAAATACTCATTTCATTCAATCGATTCAATTTTCTACTACTTGAATAATAATTTCAAAGTCAAGTGATAAAACGTAAGTGTGTCTCTTTACGATGAGATTTTGCAATAAAGTATTAAATGGTTTTGTTAACGTAGCACGAATAGAGAAATTTCGTAGATAAACTGAGATTATAGATTAAAGATTATTTGTCTATTCTCGTAATTTTTTTTAAAGATTTTTTATTCGAAAATTTGAACAGAAAATTTTCTATGAAAAAACTCAATTTTCTTTTTTTGTAAAACTCATTCCATCGTGAGATATTTTCTGCAAAAATTTAAAAATATTAATATTCACAGTATACTGTTTAATTTTCTTCAATATAGAGTAGAAAAAGATACGATTCCCTTCGGTTTATCACATGGCCACCGAATTTACACTGACGCATTCATACTTCGAAATATTTGAGAACGTATGAATCTTGAGGCATTGAGTATTTCTGATCCAAACCGATTTCCAGTTGTGCGCCAGAAACTGCATTCATTACCACCGCTCCAATAAAAAATCCTAGTACTCCGATTCCAATGAATTTATTCATCAGTCTCGGTGTATAAAACTTAGCGAAGAATTTTTGTATTATCCCTGGGCCTGATGCAATTTCACTAACATTCAATCTCAAACAGCATAAAATATCTACCCGCCGATCCTATAAAAATGATGAAAAATGCACAAAGATTTAATAATTATAATATTATGGGAGGATGAATGTATCAACCAAAGAAAGTAAGTTTTAGTTTTTAGAATTGAGCGTTCCAGAAACTGCAGATTCTAGAAGTTTGGGTATTGAGAATTAGGCAATGATTAATACATGAACAGAAGAACAGAGAACAGAAATACCTATATTAATTTAAGAAAATGCGATTCCTCACGTACAAATTCTATCCTTTTGATAACTTTCAAAATTAATGAAAACTATGAATTTGCCGAAAATTGTATTAGATTCAGAATTATATCTTCTCCAATTTGATCATCATTTTGGTTAAAAAAAAATAAAGTATCAAATAAATGAATATCGAACAAATATCATTCACATTATATTTTGCAAAATTTAACATTTTTTTCATACAACTTCGAAGTCAAGAGAAGAATGGGATTGGGAAACAGAATACAATTCAACATTTAATGGAGGTTTTTAAACAAATGAAGAGTTCGCAATGATCCTTTAATTTATACAATTACTAATTAGTTAGTTACAGTTAACAATATAAAAAGACTTCAGTAGAAATAACTAACCATTGGCACTTTGTTTCCATCCACTCTTCGAATTAAAATAAGTGCCACGGTTTAATAAATCCGGAACTTTTTGTTCTCTAGGTTTTATGATCACAAAGTCCTAATATTCAGAATTTTTTCTTGAAAATTATATCATTTTACTCTCCAAAGAATGCATCATCATTCTATTTCATTCATTCCTGAAATGCTCCCGTCTGGAAAAATTACACCCAGAGATTTTTTTTAAGTACTGCGGAAATTACCTCATATCTTCTTGTATCAAGGGACAGAAGACTGACGAATCCAGTAATTTGCAAGAAGAAATTGAATGCAATAGCGACTGATGCAAATAGTGCGAATGTTTTGACGGCAGGCATTGATGAGATAGTTCCAATGGAAAAACAAAGTGATTCTGAGACACTGGTAAGGAACATTGATGGTCCGACTGAGCTCAATATCCTACCCATATGATGTGGGATACTCTCTCCAGGTCTCGGGGGATTTCTTTGATGTGTTTGGACAAGAATAAAAATATTGTCAACACCGACAGCTAGAACGAGGAAAGGAATAACCTAGGGAAAATAGTAGGTAATAGACGTTAACGCATATTTAATTGAACATTTTCATGGAGCGGACCACATCGAAAATTTATATACAAATCTCACCAGAATTCTGCAAGTGCTTGACAAACATGGCACATTCCTTCTGAAGAAATTTCTTCTGCAATTTTTTTTGCCGAGTGCGTTTTGCCGTATTTATAAAACAATGACAACTTTTAAAAATATCAAATTGAGACTTTGCAAAGTATCAATTTTACTTGAGACTTTAAGGAGGCTAAAGTAGAAAATTTCGAAAGAATAGAATTTGGATTTTCGTAAGAATCAAATTGTCTCAAGCTGAAACTTTGAACAGTTGAATTTGAAAATCTTGAAATCTTAACATAAGAATTCTGGCTAAATATCTGTATTTTTTATGCATTTACAAGCAGGGTAGGTTGCAAACCTTCATTTTTTTACCTCTATAGTCAAAAGTGTTGTAGCTGTCCGCGTGTACCCGAAGACTCCGAAGGTACATGCCACTGACGCCAAAACCGTAATTATTCCACTGATACTCAGCATTGCTTTGCTGACAATCTGTTAAAAAATATTTATGTATAAAGAATTATTGATTGGGAAGAATTGCATAAAAAATAAAATACATACAAATGTCTCCGCTGACGCTTTAAATGTGCCTAACGAGAAAACAATGTAAATAAACATTACGATATAACTAATGATAATAGTTTTTGATTCAGCAATAGAAGTGCGTTCCAATTCATCTTCAATGGATCTTTCCGACGAATATGCGATATCCATGAAATCTGGTTTTTCATACTTCTCCCAATGCCTCATAAAATTTAGGTACTGACTCTCCCATTTGAGCATTGGTTCTAATTCCTTTTTATCAGATTTATTCTTCACCATGATTGATAGAACCACCGCTGTTGCTTTTATGTAGTCGGAGACTTCGTAACGGCTTTTGCCATCCATCAAATATCCGCCCACTGCTATATCCGGTATAACTGGGCCTTTGTAAGGTGCTAAACATTCTGGAAGGAATGAATTTCTGGGACGAAACGAATTGCATTAATCATTAATGGTTCGAGAAGTTGAAACTCATTTTATCGTCGTTTTTTACGTACTGCAGACATGTGTATAAGTGATCCAGGTAACTAATGTTATTGAATTTCTGCACATCATTTTGGAAATATCCCCAGAGACTCTGCACTGTGCAATGATCTACTGTGGTTGGTCCCATGTATTCATTTTGAACTGGGGCATAACAAATTTTTTCCAAGCCTTCGTCTGTATCTTTGCCAATCTAGTGAGTTTATAATTCATCAAACAATTAGTTTACCGGAAAAGAGTGAAATAAGGAAGATCTATAAAAAGTTCTAGACAAGTTCAAAATCTATAGCTTTTGTTCACTGTCCACTTATGAAAATATTTAAAGCCGCTCTACCTCTTTGGTAAACAAAAAAATTTTCGAAAACTTTCAAGGATTGTTGGAAGGTTAATTTCGACGTAGAATCGTATTTTTTTTCTCAATTCAATCATCATGTAAAGATCTACTATCAGTATTTAAGTCAGGGTTTCATGTGAAAATACACATTTTCATTGCAATATCCGATTGATTTTCTTTTATTAGATATGAAGAAATCGGAACTTTTTAACGCCTCACCGACAATGACGAGCCGCTTTGTAAGCAAGTATTATTATTTATTTATAAACAAGCAATGCATCAAAAAATATTGCATCTTTAGTATAATTTGATATAATTTGAAAAATTTAGTCATTTTTTAAATATTATTATCATGCAATTAAGTTGAACAATTCAACTAAAACTATTGAAAACTATTTATTAATTTTTATTTTTCAATGTTAGGCTTGATAAATTTAATGTTAATGTTAAGTTAATGTTAGAGTATTTAGAAAGAGCACTTTCCCACCTGTTGAATTTTTAGCTGCAAATCATATACTGCCAACAAGAATTTTCTCTGGAATATTGGACCAAACTCTCGGATTCCATGCGACGTTTGATTTTTCACCTGAATTTTTACAGATTAAAGGGAGATTAATGCAACTTTTGAGCATGATGAATTATTGAAGGGACGTATTATTAATGCCTTCTACATAAGCCTACACAGAGAGAACCTAGTACATTAGATTCGAAGAATCCAACTTTTGTTTCCGATGAATGTGAAGTTTACAAGTTCAGTCGCAATTAATGTTTATACTCACCTTGTTTGGTTTACAATATTTATGGCTACGCGAGATGAAGTCGAATTATTTATAGAGTATCATAATACAATAATTATTTCTTATTTGCACTATGGAAATACGTAATTAGAAATTATCAAGAGAATAAAATCTAGTATTGACTTGTGTTAAAGAGTTTGCCGAGACGAAACAATTTTCATATTTATTCTACTGTGCAAGTGCAATTTTTTATTTAGCTTACTTGATGTTAATTAATTGTTTCAGATGGATAACGTTTCTACAACTGTCCACAAAAGGTTTAGAAAATCATTTATTGGATGCCTTTGTCCCTAAATATCCCCAATTATTATACATCATACTAATCAAAAATTTGAATAATGAAAAAGTAGCATCTAGAAATTTTTTCATCTATGCTCCACTTAATATATCAAGCTATATGTATTTGAAATTGAGTACACTGAAGCTATTGTTGCGGTATATCGGGCATTTCAACGAATAATAGGCAAATAATTTGATCACATTTAACAGTCTTTGCAAACACTGAATATGGACAATAGATAAATTGATAGATGTAGCAATCGCCACTTTATTACTTCCTGCTCAAAATTCATAATAATCTCCCCTTAGAAAATATGAAGGAGATAATGATTTTTATTGATCACTCCTCCAAAGCCATTAAAAATCTTAAATTACCGTCTCGAGATTAACCGCTTTAATGTAAATCTGTTCAACTCTGTAGAAAGGAGCGAAACGGCTGTCGAAGTAGTCCTTTTCTATTCTCGATCTGCTTTGAGGTGAAGCCCATATTTCAATAGGATCGACGGTAATCTTCAAGTTCATTCCTCCCCATGAAACTCCAATAATCACGTAAGAGAGCAGACATAATGTTAGGATAGGGTATTTCGCAAAATCTAGAAAGGAAATAAAATGCAAGAGATTGAAATCAGTAATTCTTGAACTTGCAGAGTCTTAGCAATTACAACTTTGAATATTACCGTGTCCCAATCTGTAGAATATCTTTTCGCAAATCTTATGGTAGTGGTCCCTTGACTGATAGTGACAATTTAATACATGCGAACTCCCTGAAAGATCATTTTTAATAACATCATTTCATATAATGGGATAAACACAAAAAAAACTTTAAAATCTTTACTTGAAACACGCCGTTTCTTTGCCCAGATCCAACCAATAGCGAAGCCAATGCTAATTCCGAAAATTACAACACCCACCAACACTCCAGCTCCATTAATACTGAAGAGTGTAAAATACTTATGATTTATTGTCCACTCAACTAGCGGACAAGCAGCGGGACAATCCACGCAACTGCACGCTGAAGAATTCTGGAAAAATTACAGTAATAACTAGAATTTTTAAGAAATTGTTAACTTGAAAGATTAGTGACGGGAATGCTGATTTTTACGGCGAAAGATTCATTGCACAGTTTAGCAGGAGGGTTCATTGGTTCCATAAGTCCATTATTTTCATCGGGCTGCCATATGTAATCAAGTTTAAAGGGCACCAAATTATTTTCCTCTGGATTTCCCATGTATTTGTACCACCTGCCACAGACACAAAATGCCCATACATGTTTCTATCATATTCAAATTTTTATTGTAGACGAAAATTAATAAAATTCTAAGTACAAATTTTCCACAAATTTTAGTAGAGATAAATAAAGGTATGCTTACAATTTTGGAGTACATTTACTGGCACCATGTTCACCACAACCAAGATCAATTGCTAATTTACCACTGGCTGGGTGGACTATATTGTTGCAAGAATTGAAAGTCTTATTTGCATATTCTTCACCAATGAATATCTATAAACAATTTAAAAGACGTATGTTTTTCTCTACCGCTACTTGAAATCATAAGTTATTATTACCTTGACTCTATTGATATATTCGATCCCATCGGATTTGAGAATTTCAGTTGCAGTCATAAATCGAGTTTGATCCGGTGCACAAGTGAAGTCACAGATTGACCGAAAAAAATTTCTCAAGCATGTAGTACAACGGCCGTAAATTCCTTCGGCTTGTTGCATACTTGTGTCCATCGTTTCAATTATGGCACTGTCACAACAAGTCAGCGGATGATCTGTACAGGGGAATTTTTCTAATGATGATGCCTAAATAATTAAGAACGGGGTCGTCCTGAAATCGCCGGGATCGATTACGCGTGACATAATAATCAAATTGTTAGTAGATTTAATTTCCGACCTGCAGAAATCGGACAAAGAGATGGAAATTGGGTTGGCTTACCATGTAATAATGATTTTACGGCTAATTAGTCACGAGGTTTGGGAGATAACGAAGTATTACGCCTAGTCCTTAAATATGGACATATCTAAATTACAGTTGCGTTTTTAGGAGTGATCACAAACGTTTTCTATTAATTGGGAAGATAATGAGGGCATGGGATTTTTCAATGGCCGGACCGTTGCATTCAAGAGTGAAATGGATTAAATGGGAAAATCTTAAATTTTTGAGCCCATGAATTTGAGAACTGTTGGCACTCTTAAGCAGCTTCAATGGAGAGGTGAAAGTAGCTCTTGAGAGTTTGAAATTTCACAAGTGATCGAAAAGTATAAAAAACTTAAGAATAACTCTTAACTTAAGAATATCTCTTATAGAAAACTATATTGACACACGGAACAACTTCTTTTGAGACAAAACAAGCAGATGACCGAGCCTATTTGGCTCGGTCACTTTATGTATTATTTGTCTCTTTAAATTTTACTTTCTACCAATTTCATTGATAGCAGCCTTCCGAACGATTTCCCTGCAAATGGAGGGAAAGATCTTGCATCTGCAATTCCTGTTTAGAAATTCATCGTCAAACTTTTTTTTTTTCTCAAGGAAATGTTGAATATCTTCCGAACAAATGGATCGATTTAGCCCATCTTCAATGCCAAATATTTTCTTACCGACATTGGATTTTGTGCCAAATTTCATTTTGTACAATTTTAGGTTTTTTGATAGCATAGTTTGGTATTTTGGATGAGCGAAATCGAACCGGAGAACAAATAGCGATTTCTCAGAAACGACTGGACCGATTGAGCCCAAGTTCAATCCCAAACACTTCACTACCAGGAGGAAACTTCGTGCCAAAGTTGAAGTTAATATAATCATTTTTCGAAATGCTAGAATGAGAACAATTGTTTTTTCGAAAAAAACAGAAAAATGTAAATATCTCAGAAACTTTGTATGAACGGGTATACCTGTTTTGATTGGTATAGATAGAACTTGTCGAGACGAATATGTTGAAAAAAAAATTTTAATCTGTTAGATAGTTTTTGAGATATTCACCAATAAAGTTTCAGAAACAACTGGCGATTCCTCAGGAACGACTAGACCGTTTGCGCTAAACCTTTGCACAGACTTGGTCCTTACTAATACCTATAATCTCCCAAAATTTCAGCTCATTCGGGAAAACTATAGTCAATTATTCTTTCAATTTTGTAAAAGTTGATCACCGAGTGGCCAAAATTGACCGTGGCCACATACACACAAGGTGCTCCAACTTTGTATTTTTACATTTCAGACCATTGTACATCATTTCCAAGCAAAATGGGAAAAAAATCCGACGATTTCAAAGCTTCCGTTCGAAAGCAAAAATTGTTTTCGAGTGTTTAAAGTTGCAAAAAATTGTATTGCAAATTTGTCCTACGACAAGTCAAAAGACTGCTGTTAGCCTATTGTATGGGAATAGTTATAGTATATATCAGCTCAAGCAAAGCCATTACAAAATAATTAATTTCTTGATGAATAATTGTCATGTCCAAAATCACCTTCTCGAGAATTGGAGAAGAATGTAATACTATAAAAGTTGCCTTTAGCATTTAATATGGACTATACTATAAACATATAAGTGAGATCGGTCGTTAACTATTAAAGGAAAATCCATTTCTGGCATTCCTTAAATTTCAAAGAGAAATTATTTTAATAATGTAAATGCAAAAAATAAAGAAATATTCGTACACTTTAACACAAATAAATGTTTAATTAAATTATAAATTTCTCTCGAAAAACTATAATTTTTCAATTCGAATTTTAAAAATATTTTTTCACGGTTCAAAACGAAAAATCTTGTTTAAATCTTCAAATTTGCAATTATAAACTAATTTCATTTAACTCAAATAAACGCTCGATATTAAAATCAATACGTTAAAAATGAATTCGAATGGACAAAATGGCGAAAGTGCCTCTGAGTCCCTGGATAATTCCATTTCTAGGCTCTAACGGCGGAAGATATTATTGCAAAAAGAGAATTACCGTTTTCTTCAAAAAAGTGTGGACACCTTTTTCGCAGTCTTTCTTCGGCAAGGGCGTCATTGATTGGTCGAGCTGGATCCCTTGATGGACAGTTATGCTTACCAGGCACCGATGGTCCACATTCACCATACCAAACACAAGTATATTCTTTCGCTAGTACTATCAAAGAGAGTTCCGTGTAAACCACGAGGAAAAACACACATTTATGCATCCTGTGAATTCTTCGAATATATTGAACCCTTCGAATGGAGCAATTTCAAGGAAAATACTATTCACACAGGATGAAATTCGATTCAAACCTCCGAGATAAGGAATTTATAAGCAGTTAGAGGTGGGTTCACTTATAAAGCAGATTTCTCTTCCTCTTCAAACTAGAATGAATTTCTGATTTAAGTGAATTCCGTACGTTATCAGAACGAAGTGAGAATCCAATACCCTATTTTTGAGATACGAAGATTTATCGCACACATGAAGCCAACCGGTGAAGTCAATGATTACAAGCAGTCATTTCTGTGGACACCTGCGTTCGATTTCTTTTTTATTTTTTGAAATGCCAGGTGTTTATCTGATCTTGATCAGTCATTTCTGACAGGTAGAGAAACACAAATCATATAATCATACGAGGTGTTGAAGGCTAACCATTTACGACTAAATCTATAAATTACAAATCACGTCGTATGTTCCGGGAAAACTGAAAATGCGATTTACATCATAGCTGTCAAAGAAATATGAGTTGTCGAACCGCTTAATTAGGTGTGAAGGGTTTCTTTTCTGTAAGGTATGTAATGTGTATTACATACTTTACACAAGAATGTCACAAGAATTATCATTATATCCATTTGAAAAATTACGGCTTGATGCACTTTGCTGCATCATGATCGTATTGCCTTATCAATACTAGCATCATTTTCTCCCATCTTATCAACAATTCCTTTTCCCATACATTATTTATGTTATTCAGAGACTTCGGTGTTCGACAGGCGGATGAAGATCAGTTGATATTAGGAATTTTACTAATAAAATAAAAATTTAGTTTGTGGAAATCTTGTATTTTTTGACAGAAATGATAATCGATGCCAAATCAATAATGAACAGATATAATTAACGATCCGTAGGATAGATAATTAAATCAACTAACGGTAGAATTGCGTTGTACTTTTCACGTTTTAAACCTTGTATTTTAGCATTGTAAAAATTTCGAAAAATGCCTATCTGATATTTAAGAATATACGATGTTTTATGACAAATGAGTCATGACCCGCGGCCTTTCAACAATTGAAGGCCATTGGTTACAATCGGGTGCCTAGGAAAAAATATTTTCGACACATTGAGACGAAAAATTATGTTCTCGTAACTCGTAACTCGTAACTCGTGAAAAAAGTGGTTTCTGACTCGAGGGATTATATAAATCTCCCACGCGCCAAAAACCTTTTTTTTTTTTACTCATTACGAAATATACTATTTCATCACGCTGTGTCGGAATTAGCATATTGCTGGATGGGCGTTATGGGGTTTTTTGCTCGCCTGGTTGGCCACCTCCCCTTCGGCTCGGTTTGCCAAACACCACGCGAGCAAAAAACCCCATAACGCCCATCCGGCATCATATTTGGCCGTAGTGATTTTAGGGTTTTCGAGTTTGGGAAGTATGTAATACCAAAGTATGTAATACCAATTCCCGGACGAGAAAGCCCTAGAAGCAGTACGACAAAGTATATTTCAGCGCGTGTGTGGGGTTTGCAGCATGAGCGGTAGGCGAGTGATGTAACCACACACGTTGAGGACGAAATTTCCCAACAAGTCCTCAACATAATTTAATGCTCCGAGGCCTAGAACCGACTAAATTAGTCACAAGGCGAGAAGCGCCGAGTGCGTAATCAGCCGGTTTTAGGCAGGAGTGGCATAAAGGTAACTTGTCATCTGAATGTGTTGAAAAAGTACTTGTTTGTTTCCATTTTGTTGCTCAATCACTCGAGTTGGATATATTTACTTGTCATTTTTACCGAACCGAACCGCTTTATTTTCTCCGATCTATGAGAATATTTTGTTTAAATTTTCTTGTCAATCACTATGTATGCATTACACATCTATAGAAAAATGTCGAAAAACGTGAATTTCCAAAATTACGTCACATTGAATTTTTCTCATCTTTTGCTCCTAAACGGAAGCTTTGCAATCGTTCAATTGTGACATTTTCTTATTTTCATTGGAAATGATGTAGAAAGGTCTGGAACGTAAATTACAAAGTTTGGCAACAATGTCTATTTGTCCCACCCCCCCCCCCCCCCGGCCGACAACTTTTCGAAAACTAAATTTCAGAAAATTGAACAATAGAAGGACAAAACAAAATTTAAAAAATATGAAATTTGGTCACGTTGTAGGACCTAACTAGGACTAACTCTAACAGCAGGAACGGTCTGATCAGTTTAATAGTTCCCGAGAAATAGCAATTTCTTTTTCCATCGTGTTTTGTGAATATTTACAAAAGTAGTCGACCGATTGAACTTTGCTTCCTCTAAAAATGTTCATCACGATGGCCTCTATGTAGATCAATCGAAAACTACATAGTCATCAATACAAAGTTTGCGAGATATTTCCAGCTTTCTGTTCTTTTCAAAAAATCGTTGTACGCTCTCTAGCCTTTGCAAAAATGGAGATATCAATATGACATTTTTAACAGATTTTCACCTTATGCTAACGATTGGTATTTCATTTGGGCTCAATCGGATTAGTAATTTTAGAAATATTTATTTTTTTCCGAAAATCGCTTTTATTCCATATCTTCAAAACTAATCAACTGATTTCAATTTCTCTACTCTGAAAATATTCCTCGTGATTCCTACCATCTAGACTAATTAAAATCTATACAGTGGTCCTTGCAAAGTTTGCAAGATATTCTTAATTTTATGTTCTTCCAAGACCTTGCATAACCACGAATCCATTCGGAAGCAGGCTACCAATGGAATTGATAGAAATTCAAAATGAAAGGGACAAGCAATGCATAAAGCAATGGTTGAATGCCCTCTACAAAATCAACTCAGTCAACCCCTTGTTTTTAGTAATTATTGTTACTAAAATAAGTACCTAGTTCAAGCCATAACATAAATTTAATTATACACCATAAGTAACCAGTTCTTCAGTTTTAATTTATGCACTCCAAATTTTTCTAATTTGCTCAAACTTTCAATTTGATTGTATTTTTTGTCATTCAGGCTGTGAGATAGCACTTTGCAGATGCTCTGCTCCCCTTCAGACTATCAATCTTTGCTCACTGCGGTGATAAGCAAAATCGTTTCCAAGCTTGTAATGGAACAGTTCATTTTTGAGTTTGTATTGATATATTCCATGCAAGAGACATTCAGTTGTGATATTTTAAAAGCATCCGTATCAAGAATTAGATAATTAACAAATTATTTTAGTTGACGATTCGTAGTTCGACTTTCACAGTTTTCAATGATCGTATTGAAGTAAGAAAAGTTGATCAGTAAATATAGAACGCCATGTTTCTAAGTAGGAAATTGTTCAATTCCACAATTTCCGTTGTAAATATATTAGTTATAAAATCGAGGAAATTGATGGAAAATGCATAAAGTAATCTAAGAATAAATTAATGAACACAGGTCAATATTTTTTTCATAATGAGTAATCATATTTTAATGTCACGCAATGATTGTACAAATGGAATTTCTCGTAAACGTTTCTCCCACGTAAACCGAGGAACGATAACAATAAGTACAGTAAATGTAATCAATAATTGCAATGATACCTCGCAATAAATATCATTTTTTGTGTATGTGTTTTTGTTCATCACTACAAAGTTTCAAACGCAAAAACAACACTTTTTTCTTTATTTTTATTTCCAATACTATAATACATGTCTTTGGTTTACCGTTAATGCTCACCAAAACAAAAGGAAAAGTTTTCATTTTATTGAAGTTTTGTGTATTGATTTTTTTCCATTTTCATCATTTTTTTTCGTTTTGGAAAGACTCGTTACTCGTTATAATTTATTTCTTACCTAGTATTTTTTCGTTTATTTTGCCACATCCATTAGGATGTTACCCTTTTTCTAAACGAACTAAATACTACTTAGTCGATCCTTTGAAAGTCGCGAGGCTCGAGTGACAAAAAAATTATCGCATAATTTCGCGTTATTCATCGTTATCAATGCGTATACATTACAGCATTCGCATTAAACCCGGCTTTTGAGCTTCTCGCAACGTTTCATAGATCATTCACTTTGGTTTTTCCGTTAATTTTCATTTTGTGTTAATTATTTCATTAAATTCACCCGTCCTCGTGTTCAAATACATCGTTAACGGTAGCAATAAAGTTTTATATCAATAAAATTTTTCGAAGTATATCAATAATAGACGATAATTCAATAATCCAATGGGAATCCGGTTTCTGCGGAGAGGGTGTTGAAGGGAGGGCGGCAAAAACGTGATGCTTCGGTACTAGGCCAACTATTGGGACGCCTCTAATCGAGAGGGTTTCGTTAAGCCTCTTTTTATTATTAATTATGGTTTCGTCAATATCAGTTTTATCTCCTCTTCATTCCTGGTTTATTGTGTCTCAGTTCTGACGAGATTTCTATCGCTTGTAGAGCCAATTAGTCCATTCCAATTTGTTTTAAGATTTACTATCTCTCTGCTTAGTTATTCCATTGTCACTGTTCAAATTTTCCATCGATACTTTTCAGATTCTTGAAATTTTCATTAAAGTCAATCCCAACGTGCAGAGGAAGAAGGACAACGAGTTATCTTTTTTTTCGTATATTATTAATTTTTTCTTTATGAATTATAGATGTTTCAATCAGTTCTCTTTGATGTACTTTTATTTCGCTAATGATTTTATCATATAAAAGGAAGATAAGTGAATTTAAATAATTACGAAGTTAATGAAATTAGTTATTTTAAATGTCGGCTTTTTAGGTAAAAAAATTCTGTCTGATTGAAATATTCTGTGAATCTCATGATTTTACGTCGACGTTTGTATCTCTGAAGCAAAGATTACAGAAACAACATCAACTCTCGTATAATATACTTAGCTTATTCAAAAATAAGTGAATGAGACGAGAAACCGTGATAAATTTTTCATTTATGATTTTTAGTTGTATTGATGTGGATTGAAATAGCAAACGCTCTCGATCGGAGGACAAGTCTCGACAGAATTTATTACATAAAATTTATATATTTAGATAATTCAATAATTCGAGCAACAGAAGGTCCATTCTTTGTGATTTAGGTTTATTCTTCCTCATTATTATTACCATTAATTCATTTTTCTCCCTCTTCATCGTTAATATTTTTATGTGCGCCAACCGCCTATAATAATTATTAAATAGGTATTTTCTTTTTTTTTTTCATTTTATTTAATTTTTTTGCATTTCTCTTCGCTGTCGGATCTTAAACGATGTCTTAATTAGATATACTTTGACTTAAGATTGAATATTTTACTAGTTTTTTCACTTTTCCTGCACCGAGTGACCCAGTGTATACTAGTAAGGTTTATTAAACCTTAAATTACAGACTAGAGGGCAACCATTGTTTTTTTTTTTTTTTTTTTCCTTTTTTCTGGTCTTTTATAGTGATGGCCCTGTTATAGAGTATTTCTTTTATTAGCTTTTTTTTAATTTCACATTTTCTGACATTGAGGTCACATAGTCCGGCTTCGCATTAACAACATTGGACTGTTATTAATTTGTATTTTTTAAAATTTTTCTTTTGTTGGTATCAACAAATGCGAAATTTATTCAGCAAAAATTCAATATTGACCAATTTATTTAAAAATTCGCAATGAAGAGTGTGAAAATTAAATCGGAAGATTCGTTTTATTATACAATGGTAGATTAATATCAAACTTAGTGGAATCACTCATTAACTTTGGCTTGATTTACTCAATTAAAAAATTGATGTGAATCAGTTCAGTACAAACAGAACAGAAAATGTTTCCGCGCTTGGGTCCGCTCAAAATTCTTTAGACTCGAAACATTTAACGTCAATGATGTTAGCCATACAAGAGCGCGATTAATCGAATGTTAACATTTAGTGATGATTTTTTTACAGCACTTCATCTGATTGTATTCAAATCTAATTTTAAATATTTGCATTGACAAAAGTTTTGGGTTCACTGAGTAATTGAGTGAGTGCGAATTCAACTGCTCTTGTAGTCGACAAAACACCACCGACTCTCAGTATATTTTGTCACACGCGGCATCCCTTCCTTCGATTACACTCAATATTGCAATATTAATTTGAAAAATGGTTAAATTCGTACTCTACTCTCCAAATTTCGGGCAAATTGAAATATTGAATTTAGCATAACAGTGAATATTCTCTGAGCATAAAATTGTACAATATCTATATATATGGATAAATCAGTACTAAACAAAATTTTACATTAAGAAATATCATATAAAATTAAACTCACAGTAAACTGTCGATGATGACTCGAGTTCCTGGAAGAGTGTGAAATGAATATCCTGGTAATCTAACTCTGAGGAAGTAAATAATTGGTATTTATCAGAATTCTCAAATTACAAATTTGTTTCCCCAACGACCGATAATTTTTTCGAAAACATCTTCGTAGAGGGATAATCGGCGCTTATGAGTGAAGTAAAATTTATCCATAACGAATCGTCACAATTATCGGGTAGAAAATAGTTCCGCTTCATTTTTCTCGTTTATGTGTCTCTCCTCTTTGTTTCCCGTTCTTTTTACATCGAACCGGTCGAGATGGCCGCGCGCAACGCACGTAATCAACATCACTTGTTTTATCTTGGGTATATGTATATTATATCTGTATATTCATATATATATATATTTCTGGTTTAAGTTTTATTTTTCTTATTCATTTGTGGATAATTTCATCTATGGATACTTTCTGTTGTCTAATTCACACGAATTAAATCTCCTTTGATATCAATCTTTTAACCTTAATATCAACGATTTCATTGTTATAGATTTAGATGACTTCCAATGGAATTTATGAAGAAAATTATTTAATTATAGCTTTCCCTCATCACTAGTTTTTCGTTTTTTGTCTAATCATACTCTTTCATCGATAATTTCCAAATTAAGCAACGCAACTTAATGCCAATCGAGCCCGGTATATTCTTTAAGTAATGTTAAAAATAAATGAGCTATGCAGCTCGAAAGGCATCGAGTTACGATGAATCATGTTCGAAACAGTATTTTGGGTCTCTTAAAATCTTCCTACATAAGATATAAGAATGGATCTATACGTCATCACTGTCTCAGTGTCCACATATATATTCATAAATATATCATTCTCATGAATATACTCAGCGATCCATAATTCCTCTATAGTTCAAAGTGTTACATTCTCAGCATTTTATTCTCAATTTCTCCAATGGAATTTTGTTATTACATTATATACAGTTAATTATATTTATCCTCATGTTTTTTTTTTAATATTATTGCTGTCCACACTGCAGCATTGCTTGATCCGATGTATCTCTATCTTGTATTTAAAATTGTATTCTTTATATAAATTAATTCAAGTGGAGATTGATATCGCCTGGATATCATTGACTAGAATCGGTTAAAGCTCTTATTTTTCATGAATCAAAGAATTTTTATGTTTTTAAAAATAAATTTCAGATAAAATATGAGATAAAAATCGATCTCGTAATTGTGCATTTGTGTGAAAGAGTGGCAATCTTAAAAATCTTTGAAAATCATCATTTCGCATTTTACAATATTTCATAAATCTTCAAACTTCATTTTCACGTAAAATTCAAAACCCTGTAAGTGATTAATGTTTTTCCTTTTTTTATTCTATTTTTTTCTTTTATTTGGCTTCCTATATTCTATTTAATTATAAATACTCTCACAAGAGATATATAATATCTAACAATGAATTTATTTACTCGTAAAATCTTGCAAAGTCTTCGTGTAACGAAGTCTCATCCTCAATATGATGAAGTATAATGCATTAAAAAATCTGCATAGGATTGTTGAGATCAGTCGGCATATAATATTTTTTTTTTTTTTTTTTTTATATTAGAAGGAGTCTTGTTCTTTCTCTGAAACACGTTGAAATAATTTCTTTTGCTCAATCCCCTGTCTAATTACGTATATATTAGTTCATCAGTGTACAACGATACAGCTACTATTTCACACATTGTTGTCAGCCATTTTCCAAGAGTCGATTATGTAATTCATCGTATCAAATTAATCAAATGATAATTCAATAAATTAATACCATAGAAATTGGAAAGAAAAAAAGTCATGGAGAAACGGAAGATAGAAATGTCATTATAGTTTTCAGTAGAGGACAGCAAAAATAAGAAAAAAGGAAACACTGACTATATTTAAGTTACACGCTATCAAGTTATAGTGTTACCTCAGTGATGTTTTTTTTCTTCTGAAGCCTGCTACCTTACTTCATTAATATTAATTCAATAATTACCGTAGTATTTTTTCTTTCCTTTTTCCCCGCTTGTAATAGGTATTTGCATTCTTGTTTTTTTTCTTGGATTCTCGCTTATTTATTTTTCTTGGGTTTTGTTTTCAATTAACTTAAACGTGATTATTAAAGTTAGATTGTTGAGCACAATTATTGATTTCAATCAGTGATTTTCGGGAGGCGCTGTGGGCTGAGTTCATATCATTGAATTCACCCGCCGACTTACCCTTCCGTGGCAACGTCGTGGCTTCCCCGAGTGACAGTAGCTCCCGTGGCTTCCAAATTGGCGAACCTGATTGACAAGAATTTTTCTGTCCATTTTTCTATTCTCTTTCAACATTGAAATTTCTTAGCATTCCACTTGCCGTTTGTAAATCATTTGCATTTTCTCTATTAGCCAATTGGATGGCTAAATTAAGCTAATATTTCAGTGACGAGCATCCTGGGAGGAAAACTCTCTACGCGTTTCGTGATGAATTTGCATTCTATGGGATAATTTATTGCATATTTCTGTGGCGGGATAGGCGAAACGATGAAAATAAGATGGGAGGAATGATAATATAAATGAATAACTAAAAAAAAAACTTTGAAATAAAAAAAAAATTTACACTCATTTATCTTCATTCATAGGCGCCGACTTATCTAATTTGCATTTTCATTCTTATTTATAGTATTCAATTATTATTTATAATAATTGAGTTGTCACTACGACGAATCTGTTTCAATTATTTATCAAGCTTATCACTCGCACCCTTCGGGGAAAACGAATCATCAGGCAAATTTATAACAATCTGCAAAGCACACAATTTTCACCTCCACTTATCTTATTATTATTCATTAATTTTAGTTTCATCTCTAAGATACCATTGTTAATCTTCAAATTTTTAGGCATAACCAGGGGTGCTTCATATTCCCTTCGAACGTTTTGTTTTTAATTACTCTAATAGATAACAACAGATGCACATATGAATACATGAACAATTTCGCTAAAACAGAATTCGAGAACACATTTGGGGCTAATATCTTTGGATTATTTCAATATCTCCAAAGTAGTGTCATTCATTACTATTTAAAAAAGTCAAAGTATCAGACTTTTCGGGTGAGAGAGAATGAGGAAAATGAGGATTTTCGATTTTTTTTCAATATTTTTCGATTATTGGTTTTTTTTGTGACATGGGGTAAGTGATAGTCTAATACTTTGTAATGAGTCTAGGATAAGCTACATTAATGATTGTTTCGTCGTTATTTCTGTGAAACAAAAATCAAAGAATCCATTTTGCACTCCTCTCCGTTGCACGGAATCAAAATCCTTTCAATTCCAGGTTAATTAATTGATAAATGTTCAGAATTCAATGATGAATTGTTCATATATTATCAAGAATCATTTGGGGGGAAATAATATATATGGCGTGCGCGAGCAAGCGTGCAACAAATTTTAGACATATGTAGAACAAAAAAAGCTACATATGTTTAGAATTTAAACCCGAGGGAAACCCGAGAAGTCGACGCCTATGACTCATAATATAACATGCAAATCTTGCTATCACGATTCATTATTCCATCATTTTTATATTCTCTTTACAAATCATGTACACAGTGGTACGAGACAAATGTTTTTTTTATGCAGACTCTACGTTAGCTAATTTACTTGTAATTTACCTACACTCTACTTCATAATTAAAAGAATTATGCAAAAATAAATGAGTCAGGTAAAATCAAAATAATGAATGAGTAAATGAAGGTAAATGGTTGAAAAGAGGGAGAAAACAAAAATTCAGTGCGTTAAACTAAACCGCCAACTCATTAAACTTGTCTAACTGTTATCCAGCTTTTTTTGGCAATTTCGTACGCCTCTTACCGAGCTCCTTGACCATGGGTGGCTGATAATTTTCCGGTTGATGAGAAGATTGTATAAGCTTAGCTTGACTCCCAGTACTGCCAGCTGATATTGTTGAAGTTGTACTCAGCGTAAGATGATTTGGTGTTCTACCCAGATTAGTCTTCTTCTCACTTAAAAATCCCTGTGAGTCCTCCTCACCCTCCGATTTCGTTCCTGAATCCATATCAACTTTTACTTCACCTAAAATAATTCATTAAAAAACACCAAACATACCACAAATATGCATTTCCGTTTTTTCTTTAGTGGAGATGAGAAAAAAATGAAAATACAGTGAGATTAAAGCGATCCGATCAGAGGTAACTGAGTTGAAATGGCAATTTATAAAACGCATGATGGAAAAGCGTCGACGTTTATTTGATATCTGCACAATAAATATTCTATTTCCGAGGGTTTACATAGAACATAAACAATTGTTCGTTCAAATACAACTATTTGCACTATGAAATAGGAAAAATATTATATCCACAGAGATCAATTTTTAATTTGCGATATTTTTAAAATTCAGAGTAGACTTGCATGAAAATTTATTCTTTCTACTTTCAATGCATGATCGAATTCCTTATCTGATCGCATCGTTTTAAGATTTTTTTTCCGGTTCAGTAGAAAAATGATTAATGCCATGAATTTCAGACTGTAAAAAAAAATCAATTAATTCTATCTGGATGGAGTCATTTTAAAAAAGTCTTGTTCGAAAACTTGTTAGTTTTTATCTCCGTTAATAACAAAATTTCTCATTTCATTGGGGTACCTGAAAATTTTATGTAATTTAAGTGCAAAAATTATGAATCGATATTATGAGATGATGATTCAGCAAAAAAAATTCAATGATTTCTATCTCATGATGACATAATTCCGAGTAAGACTTGATTGTTTTTCTCTCCGTGAATAATAAAATATTGCGGTTAATAAAATAAATAAATTAATAAAATTCCACTGTAATATTTTATTATTCTAGTGCAGAAATAATCCTCATAAATTGGTGATTTTATCCTCCAAAAATGAACAATGCCTTATTATTGAATAACTAAATGGGCACGACATGTAAGCACCTGTGGTATCGCTGAGGGTTTTACTCCGTGTGCGAAATGACGTATGATGATGATGAAGCAGTGGATCCTCACCCTCTCTGTCCTCCGAGCTCTCATGCTCCACCGATGCCTTTGATTGACTATGTTTTCTTCTCGAATTTAACGTATTCGATAACATCTGCTGCTTCACAGCCTTCTTCGACAATGTACCAGTATTACCATTACCATTCTGACCCTGACTCTGACCCTGTAATTGTGACTTATCGAATTTCTCAACGTGCCCCGTCGACATTCTCGGTGCCATTGATATCGGTGGTTGGCTAATATTTTGCTTTGTCGATGGTATACTCATGTTCCTCACAGATTCTCGAATTATTTGGCGAATTGTCTTCAAGAATGCATTTCTGAATTCCGTTGTACTGTTATGAATCGCACAAGATTATTATCAACAATCCAATCTGAAATTAAATCAACGGCACAATCGTCAACAATTACCTGTTCGATAAAACATACACCTTCTCCGAGCGTCTCTGTAATTGACTCCTCAGGTGAATCAATTCCCACAGGAAATGTGACTCCATGTCCTTAGCGGAGCTAGCGCGCACCTGCACTTCAGTCACGGGTATTAATACTTGATAACGAATTATTTCAACTTCGCTGGAATTTGTTTTCGTTGAGACCCCCTGAAATTGAATTACACCCCGGCATTCAATAAAATTTAATTGCACTCGATTGATGGAAACAGAATGCTCGAAATTGGTTTTTGGTTTTACCATTAATTTCTTCTTCTGTCTCAAACGCTCTTTGCATAGAAATACCACCGCTGATTTAAATACAAAGCACATTGCATGTAGTTCAAGACCTTTTTTAATTTTTCCAAGGAAATCAGAAATATTTAGCCACTCGACACCGCCGTAGTAGAGCAAATCGCCGGGACTCAAATCAATTGGCTGAAAATTTTTTGATGAGAAGACACAGTGGCAATTATAGAGTCGTCTCTCTTAATTCACTGAGATTTATCATGTCATCCTTTGTTTTTTATTGGATTTATCTTCAAATGTCATTACCTGCTTGCAAGATTTCTGATGCTGTCTGAATAAATGATCGAATATCGCTCCGTATTCCTCATGAATTCTCTGCATTTCGTTTATATGCTCGGCGACCTTCTCCATGCCCTTCAATGCCTCTGTAATGATTTATAGAAGACAAAAGGAGATGGTGAAATGAGCTGTATTGATTCATCAAATTTAATGATGCATATTCAAGGTAATGAAAATACCTTGAAAATGAACATACCAATCAAATGTTGATGTTCTTCGCTATGTTCGTCCGTGAGATTCTTCAATTGTTGGAGAAGAAGTGGATATTTGAGTATCCTTTGAATGGGCTTTATCAGATAAGATTCTAGAGTTGATGAGTGTTGCTGTCGAGGGTTTCTTGCTTGGAGGAATTCTTGCAATGCTTGATTTCCCTCATCTGGTTTCATGCGAATGGAAGGGCAAATTTGCAATTATTTATCATGGTAGAATGTGTGAGGCCAGTTAATTTACTTAACAATGGTATGGATACTAACTCGGATGTAAAACTTTTTGGGCCTTCGAGTGACTAGCGCAGAATGAGCTATACAACTTGAAGTGATTCACGTAATATAAGAAGGCACTTCCAATGGAAAACAGGACACCCTAAACAGTAACATGTTATTGTTGTAAAGAAATGTTTCCCATGTTATTTCCGTTTGTTTTTTTTTTGTGCGAAATGGAAAGTGGAGGAAAATTAATTGTTTTTATTATTGATTTCAAATTGAAAATAAAACTCAGGCTCCCATAGACATAAATGATACATTGCAATCACTGAAAATCCTTAGAGTGCACGATACTATGCCGTATGTTTTCATTACATCATAATCAAAATCATATTATAATATCTGTATTGTAATATTTTTTTGTATGAATGTACTATCGCGTCGACTAAACTCTTAAAAAAAGTTTTTAAAAAGTCCAGTTTTTTTTTCACTTTTCATGTATGAAGAAGCTATGAAGAAGCTGTCTGACGGGTATTATTTAAAACCACCTATCGTAAAAATTTCTATAAACGTTAATAATGGCTACATAAACACAATAAATGGTCACAAAAAAAAAATTACCTTAAATTGACTTGGATGCTCAAAGTTGTTAAAATCAGCCTCCATTTCAATGGCATGATCGAGATTCTGTAAAAATTGCCTCTGAAATGTAACAATTTCCTGTATATTGCCGAACAGCGCATTAATCTCAGCATTCGACAGGAACGTTTCCCGTTTCAATGGCTCCAAGTAATTCTCCAATAAATTATTCAAATTCTGAAAATTCCAGGGTCACGGTAACAGCGGCAAACAAAAAGTTATCTAACAATTAATTAAAATACAGCGGTCTCTATCAACTGACCTTCACGTATGTCCGCTCTGTTTCAATGAGTTCACATATCACTTTTTTAAGCTTTTCAGCATCACTGAGCTGCCTGCTCGGTGTCAATACTTGCGAGTGAGAACTAACTACACTGCCAGTTGGACTGGATTTTCTGGTATCACCGGGTGAACGACAAATACCAGTTACTTGTTCAGCAGTCTTGAGAAGATTTTCAATTTCAAATGAATTGGTTCGCGACGTTTGCTTTCCATTATCAAGGTGTGAACCTGGGATTATACACTCTTGCATTATACCTTCTTTGCCTATAGTTTGAAAGAACATCAATGCATTACCTTCAAATTTCATTCCTACATATATATATTTTTTTAAATTTCCATTGGCCTGATGACAAAGATGTATATCAGGGATAGAGCAGCAAGGACTATTTGATGTCCGCTCTTCGTTATCATTAACGCAAAAAAAGTAACTGAAGAATTTCAGGTGACTAATGAGATCATTAGAAAGTGCAAGCAAAATAAAAAAGAGTTTCGAGGAGGTGAGATGGGAGAGAAAAATGAGCAATAGAATGGGAGCGTAAATATATGGTGTTAAATTTTGCAGATAAATTACTCACTACGTCCCGGCGCTGGTACAATGAGTCCGGATATCATTTCTTCACTTATTACGGGTGGATCTGTTGGCGGGGGTGGACATACTAGGCTATCAATGTCATCCATTACCCTCATCAGATCAGGCGGCTCTGTTCTTGATGAGCGCATCATCATGCATAAAGCAAGTTCTTCCTGAAGGACACTCTCGAGATACATCATATCGAGGTCACTAACGATAGCACCATTTATCACCATAATCTCGTCACCTTTTATGATACCTAATATAATAATGATCATATTATATATTAAATAGTAGATGTTAGACAGAGATTTCCGTTTGTAAATTACAGGTTTTTAATCAGGACTAGAAATCAACGGAAAATGTGTTTTTTTCATGTCATACGGAATTTATGCACAAAGGAATGATTTACTTTAGCTTCTTCAATTAATTGTGGGAAATTTCTGTAAAAAAAAACTCTATGAATCAAATGAAAGATCATATTATCTGTGTTATTGATAATTTGCTCTGCATGTATGATCGACTGAATTTATAGCATCAAATTCAGAAAAAGCGTGGCAATATTAATTGCTAAGAAAATTGTAACAACATTCGCAAATTGGGAAAATAGGCTACAAATGAAACCAACTAATACATATGTCATGAGCTTCTTCTAACTTTGGCAGGGCGGCAAATATTTTCTGCTTTCATTGAACTCATCTGCGGAAGATATCGTCGGATTTGACTTTCGAAAAATAAAAAATTCTGGAATATTATTCGATGAATGAACATAATTACTATTGCCAGATAATAATGATTTAGAATATTGTTATAGATATCCAATATCCGATTAAAGGAAAGGTCTATAATTAAATTTTGTTTAACCGCGCAAAATGAAGTTTTTCTTGAGATCATTCACTAATTTCCATATCTTCATATTGTGAAGAAACTTTGCCCAATTCTTAGAATTTTGCGATTGTAAAATTCACCGACATATGACATGTTATAGTACAGTGTTTTTGTCCTAATTTTTGGTAATATTATTGCTCATTTCCAGCGGAATTATCAGTTATATTCAGATATCCTTTCTGCGTTACTATTAATTGACGATAAATAGATATCTGATGCGTATTCGTAAACATGCAATAGTATATTGCCGGATGGGCGTTATGGGGTTTTTTGCTCGCGTGGTGTTTGGCAAACCGAGCCGAAGGCGAGGTGGCCAACCACGCGAGCAAAGTGATTTTAGGGTTTTCGAGTTTGGGAAGTATGTAATACCAATTCCCGTACGAGAAAGCCCTAGAAGCAGTACGGCAAAATATGTTTCTCTGTGTAACTGAAAGTAAATATTCCCGGGACGAGCAATAAATGTTCATCAAAGTAGATCCCAAGTTGTGTTTACTTCTACCTAATCCCTTTAACCTCGCTATTTGATTATCCCGCTAATATAAGGACGACCCTGACTTGCATGAGATATTTTTTTCTATTAACAACAGACCATCGAAGCGCACACAGCGCAACCTTTGCTTGACCATCGATGAGTAAGCGACGAGAAATCGATAGATTTTAAAATATCGTTTTCTTTATTATTTTCTATCTAGAATACGCGCTCTGTCCTTGTGAATTGACGACTCTGTCATTGTTTTTTTCCATTTTATCCTTGATGAATTGTTTATTTTTAAACTCTCTATGCAAGCCTGACTCTTTCAGAGTTTCGGTTGAGGATAAAGCAGAAAAATGTGTGGATTTTTTTCCCCGATTGCTTTCTTGCTAGATTCTTTCAAATATTTACCATTTTGCATCGCCACACTTTTATCTTCAACCCGGCTGACGTAACAGCACAATTCATCCTGTCGATCTGAGTTCTCAATCAGTTCTGCCTCAACGGAGAAGCCCCACATTTGGTCAAGGGTATTGCGCTGTAACTCCACTTGATAAAGAATTTTAGCGCATACCTCCACCATCTCGTGGGTGTGCAACTGAAATTATTTAAATGATATTCTGTATTTGACAATCTGTCATTGGCAAATTATCTCCCGTTTACTTACATAAGTCTCTATTCCATCATTTCTATGAGGCACGAAATAATTATGGTCCTCCATATCACGACGTTTCTTCACCCTGACAAAGTGCTCCATTGGATTGAGGCCCTTTCTACTACATGCACTCGCTAAGAATTCTTCTACTGTCATACTTTCACGTAAATACACGGAAACAAGCTGAAATGAAGAGAATGGGCGCTCAATTCATTTATGATGTTTTATTTCCATGTATTATTATAATAGAACAAAAATGGAATATTCAACGAGTTTAAACAATAAATTTTGTGGTCAAATTTCGTTAGAAAATATTAGCTTTCTCAATATAATATTATCGATTTGTCAGGTATTTATTACCTAAAATGACGACATTTTTCCGGCGAGTTCCAAAGAATTTTTATCTGTATCACTTGACACTTTCTTTTGAAGTTAAAGAATAGGGGGCAAAATGAACCTTGACGAATTGCCAATATCTTCGATTTAAATAATAACATTAGAAGCGAATTTGTACAATTTGCAAGTGTGCAAAAACAGCTTGAAAATGACAAAGTAATCGAGAAATTCCACCCTTTCAGTGTCGAGCTATTTGCAATTTAAAGCGAACGATTTTACGCCCCTTCACTTCTATGTTATAATTTTATTTGTGATGAGAATAAATTGCAATGCTTTCTTTTTTTGACGATAAAATAGTATTACTTCAACCCATTCAATTTTAGTCAAGTGAATTGGCTAAAAATTAATGGGGGGTTATATATAATTTTATTTATTTGAATTAACTTGAACTAAGAATCCATGAGGGGCCATATGGATACATAGTTGTGGAGAGCTTTAATATGCTGGTAGTTTGATGGTAAATAAATCACACGGCGTAATTAATGTGGTAATTGAATCGAAGCTTAATTAATGCCTACCGTGTACTGAACGTGCGTTATACGGGCTAAAGGAAGCAATACTACCAAAGGGGGTTTGGCATTGATTATCCCAGTGTTACCAGTGAACTTTATATTGCAGGCTATTCCACAAAGCACAAACGGAATTTGTCAGATGTTTGTTTCATTAATAAGGCACAGCTGTCACTACTGATTTTTGTCCCCTATGTCGTATTACGCGAGCATGCATCTATTATAATTTCGCCTCTTGTTGATATTCCGTCTATGAAATTTTTTATTGCTCTCCAGATTTATCCTTCGTCAAATACTATTTAACCGATAGAAAGAAAAATTTCTTGCAACAAAACTTTGGCTAAATTCGATAAAAGTAAAAAATGGAAAATTATTAAAAAAATAGATAAAATCTTGTGCTGACTATTTGAAACCTGTGTTAAAATTATTCTTTGTCGCAAATATAACTTTATAGATGAATGTATGCGCAAATGAGTGTATTTTTATACGTGTCTGACGTTTTTTTTCAGATGTGACATATCAGGCGAGGCAGGTATTCCTTAATGAATATGACATAAGTCACATATTATTTGACTCATATCATTTCTCCTCGCTTTCATGGACAGAAACATTTTCTAGTACGTCCCATTTCCTTGTGACTAGTAAATCATCGTAAATCACATGAAATCTCGAAGTGATTGCTCTCATAGGGCTCACACATATTTTTCTTTATAACTACACTGAAGTCAGCATAATAAGTTTTAACATGAAATGCTACCCCTACCACCTCCATTTTGCGTATGATCGCGTTACCCCCACTCCTTTGTTTGATGTTAAAAGTTATGCTGACTGAACCATATCATCTGAATTCACATTATGAATATGTTATGTATCGAAAGATTGTAACTACATAGGAAAACTAAAAACAGTAAATATTTAGAGATTGTCATGTTTTCTACGCTTTTTGTGTAAGATCATTTGCAATAACCTTATTATTGAAAACATACTGTGCAAACATATTGTACAAGATAAGCCCCTGCCCGGTCTGGATAAGTTAACATGTCGGAAAGAATTTTGTACTTGGGCTTTTTTACGGACTTTCACTATGACACGTCTCTGTTTCAGTAGATAATCGGAAACGCCGAATTCTGGTCTGACTTATCAGTTTTTTCAGTAGATTTCTCTGCTAAACTAATACCAAGCATCATCGTCGCTCATCCCCTATTTATCTTAGAAATAATATTCCGAAAAATTCTCGTACAGCGGAAGAAGTTTTTAATACTTCCATTTCAGTTGTTTGAAAATGACCATTTATTATATCTTTTCTCACTTATTCTCAGTCACATGAGGGTCAATAAGATCCTTTGATTACTTCTTTTCGATTAAATGAAATAGAAGAGTTGATGAAACTTACTTGATTCTCGGGTACAGAAACTTTGACACTCTTCTCATCGTCTCTTGAGGATATCTGAAGTGATCTACGACTAGAACCGCTGTTGGATCTCGACAAGAGTGGTGGCCTCCTCTTTGTCGCACCACGACCAGCTAGCAAATTGTTGAGCAAGGACGGACTACGTGCACAGATGAATGCGTGGAAAGATGACACTGTGAATACCCCAAGTTTGTTTAGGGTCTGCTTCGTGGCACGAGACACATGGGTCAACAGACTCTGTGGAAAAGCATTCACGAGATCCATGATCAGAGGGATTTTCTTGGTGAAATACAGGCGAAGCTTTAAAAACTCTTAAGCAGCAGAACAAAATCAATTTTCGATGATAAAATCATGATTCGTAGCCTATAGCTTTTCGATATATATATATATCTCCATTGTACCTTGGGATTTGGCAATTCACCACTTTGCAAGCTCGCCATGTAACACCGTAGTCGGAATTGTTCGCAGTGCAGCCGTTCAAGATTTTCCTCCCACTGCACAATCTGATTATTAATTTCCTGCTTCGTTTCGACATCGGAAACAACGGACTGCTGCAGATCGGCCATGTGTTTCAATTTGTAATCCTAAAAGGATTTTTCAGTAATTAACGAGAAATGACCTCTGAAATATTTCTCAATAACTCCGGAGCTTTCATGATATTATTATTAACTGACCGATTCAATGGCTTTTTCCAAACGGAAAATTTCCTCCTGGAGAAGGTGGAGGGTGCCGGTTTTACCGCGATGCCTTGCGAAAGCAGCGGCGCACGCTGAGTGAATACTATTCACCCAATTCTCAAGTTCAACTTGACATGGCGCCTGAGAAGGGAAAAAAAGGGAATGAAAACATAATGGTCCTTATAAGCAACGCAGATTCGATGGTTCATTGTTCCCACTCTGCCATCGTCAATAAACTCTTAGTGAGAGAGTCTCTGTCGAGATGGAATGGCGAGTGGTAGAGAAGACTACCTAGAGTGGGAATGCTTTTCATAGTTCACTGAGAAAAACCGAAAAAAAAGGGTAATTCGAGTTCAGAAGAGCGGGACATTTTGTTTGAACTATGAAGAGTGGTCTCTGCCAAGTGTTCGGAAAAAAATACACTATCCGTGCTCCTCAACATGAATGGCCACAGAAAAAAAATTGAATTTTTAAACTTTCCGATAAGGGAAATACAATAACTATTGTATTCACACCGAAAATGAAAATTGCTAATCCATTCTTCCAATTCCCTCGATTTACACTTACTTGGAAGAGGTATGCATCCCCAAAAGCTGTACTCAGGCAAAATATGTAGTCCCTCTTTGGATGTTCGGGAATCGGTTGCATAATAGCCCCATCGACGATAATGAGGTGCTTCGGCGCTGTCTCAACTGCTCGGCTCTCGTGTGAATCGCAGGGATAGAAAAGAAGTGTAGTACCCTTTAAACACACCCAGTAGCCCTTCCAACCGCGTTTTCGGGCCAATTCTATTTGATGTTTTTTACGTAGCAACCATTTCTTGACACTCAAAAATCTGATGCCCAGAAAATTGTGTGAGGATTACATGAATAAACAAAAAAAGTATATTTCAGCACGTGTGGGGCAATTACGTTTTCAACGTTTGTGGGGGTTGCAGCATGAGCCGTAGGCGAGTGATATAACCAAACACGTTGAGAACGAAATTTGCCAACAAGTCCTGAACATAATTTTATGCCACTTCTGCCTGAAACCGGCTGAATTAGGCACAAGGCTCGAAGCGCCGAGTGCGTAATCAGCCGGTTTCAGGCAGGAGTGGCATAAATATTATTACGAATTTATCTTTGATCCCCTTACCCAGCTTTACGTACTGCTCCAGTGCAATTAAAAGATGCCGCAGCAGTGCCAGTCTGCTTAGCTCGGTACGGTGAATTCATGACACTCTCACCGTCATCATCGTCGCTCACCGCTGTCGTCAGCGACATCCGATCATCATCCGACATCTGCACAGACACAGAAGAGAAAAGAAATGTCTGTAGAGTTATTTCAGCTCTTCCAGTGGAGTAATTCAGTAATAATGTACCTTCTTTGGACCGGTAAGTCCATTAGTGACCCTAATGTCAGGATCGAAACAAATGACCTTTTTCAAAAATTCAGCATTGCAATCGTCCGCTGTCAAGTGCGGATGATAATGACAATAACAGCTCTCCTTGAGCAATTTCATATTCTTCTTCGACGAACCGTTCATCTTGAACATTATTCCTTTCTTAGCCTGACTGAGACCATCAATATACCGATGTGCCCATGCACTCAGTGCACTATTTATTATCTTCAATATCTTACTGTAATACCCCTCACTATCAATCTGATTGACTTTCTCCTCCACACTCTTACAATTGAACCAGTAAAATTTCTTCGTATCATTGATATTGATGACACTTACTGTATGACGTTTGCATAGGCAAAAGTAATTCTTGCACTGTCGTTTATGAAGTGTTTTAAGATCGGTATATCCTTCGGAAAGACTACTCCCGCTTGCACTCAGCAGATCTGGAAAACTAGACGCACCGCCCAAACGCCATCCCTGATCTACCATACTTTGCCAAGACAAGACGTTTTATGAAGAAAAAGTCTCTCTCAATTGGAGACTCGGAAGGGAGTGGGGAAAAATCGCCACTTACATTAAAAACCAGGTGGACTCTGTGGACGAGCCATTATCACCAATGTATACATTCGTGTCGTTATATTGTCGACTTTTATCTCAGTCGTTGCTCCAAATTTTGGCAATTGTCTTCGATGACACTGGATGGATTCTTCGTCTCTCTGGGCTTTCATTATTGTCCTCGAGTCACTTGGCAACTTGTGTGTGTATGTGTCTCGGTTGATGATCGAAGGGAAAGCGAACAACTGCTATATACATTATATTTTTCTGATATAGATATACTATCTATGTACACTCATAGATTGAATTGGGATGAAAATAGGCGCTGAATTGTACCCTGTAATCACACAAAGAGTCGACGCAAGATTGTCCTGATTTAGGATAAAACCGAGCTCGCAATTGAATCCAGCCTCACTGCGTTTTGACAAACATGTCCCCTCTTTTCTCTGATCACTACAGAATTATGGACACAATCCCTCGAGGGACAACTTCTCTCTTTCAATCTCTCTGAGATGCGTTGGACGAATTAGCGGTAAAAATTCATTTTTCTGTTTGAATTACTTTCTTTCAACCTTCACTCTCCATTGTTTACAGTGTCATGGTTTTGAAATGCTAAAGCTGCTCGAATCAATTTCCGCTGTACATTTCAAGTGCCTCTCGCATGATGAGACTGACAACTGGTGAAAACTCTTTGATGGCAAATTTCAAGCCACAAATGACGAGTGTATACGTGACGTAAAGAGCAAATATCTTATAAGCTCTAAGCATCTTATAATTTTTCCCCAACTATCTCGATGATTTTTATCCACTTTGATTGTTCTCTAATAATATTCTTTTTTATAATTTCTCCACCATTTTATTACATTTCCAAAGGTAAAATTTTTATATTATTTTGATCAATCAGTAAAGCTTATTTCTCCGTAATTGTATATAGAATATTTCTCTGGAATATTGAAACAGACTGTCCATATAAAAATAATTACACTCTTTTTTAAAATCTTTTTATTCTCTCTAATACTCTTTCTCAGTTTGTTATTTGTATCAATTATCTACTCCCCCTTTGAACATCATCACTTTTAGCGAATAATATAGGATTTCATATTAAGTGGATATAACAACTAACGGTTCATGAGTGGCAGTTTAACAAAGTCCACAACTGTTGAACCATGTCGACGTGTCAGATGAGGGGAAAATAACACGTTACAATACGAGAGGAAGTTGCTGGCTAATATGTGAAATAAGCCAATCGTTTTCCAGCCAGATATCAATGCGTTAAGACCAAACAAACAACACATTCAATTTCTAATTTATCTACTATGAATTATGATCTATTCATCTTGATATATATATATTTTTCATCAGTAGCTCCTCAATATCCAGGTACTAGGGCAATTTTACTAAGTGCGTAGTTATTAAAAATGATAACCACAATTTTTGTAATATGGTTCATCTCCTCTCGTCGAATTTACTCCCCGCTATCATCAAAACAACCATTAATCTTGATAGTTTGATTCAATATGCGCCGAATAGTGATGCCAACATATGGACAAATATGAATCACTTATCCGCAGTAACTATAAGAATTTCCGATAATTAAAAACACTTCCATCGAAGCATGTAAATACTCTTGTTCCTCATTAATCACGAGACTAACAATTAATCGCACTAGTCATACATCACAGTAAAAGTTTAAAATGAATCTCTAAATATCATCGAATGTGCGCACAAATAATCTCAAGTCGTTGGATATGGAGTGGTGTGGCTGTTCGTGCATAAACCATGTAACTCCTGCATCAGAGGTTTCTCGTGTGTCATGGTTGTTCGTCAACAAGAAACATGAGCATTGCAATGAATCACTCACGAGAGCCAAACGGCGACTCGTTCAGCCGCTCATTGGCTTGCATAGTTGATAAATTACTGTATTTGTCCAGTCACCTCGATGTCACAAAAGGAAGTATTCTTTCTTCTTCAAACTTGCCCCTCACAGCTCTCAACTCGCCTATTAAATCTCCATGTCTGACTAAATTAAATTCCCTACTACTTTACCATTACTGTCAAGGTGAAAAACTAATGATACTTGACTTGCTCGATGTCCCCTGGGGCCACAACGCACGTCAGACGATAACGTTGAAGAAATGACGACGAACACCAAGTGCAGTGAGTGCAGCACACGTATAACAAACCGCGCCTGTCCGTAAAATAGTTTTATATCACCCGTTCACAACCGGTTAAAGCGGGTTATAACGAACAGGAGAAAGCTCGATTTGTTTTCCCCTTGCAGCAGACCTCCAGACTGCGCTGATGGAAACTGGTGGAAATTGTGGAACTAGGTAAACTAGAGGAGGGTTGGCGGAAGGGGGTGGAAACAACACAGCGGGTTCCAAGTTCCTCCTCTGTATACCACCACCTTTTCCACCAGTATGCTCCTTCTCTCTTTGCAAAATCTCTCTCACTCGCACCTCCGTGCTTTCATCCCACCATGAGAATCAATACTAGCGCCTGATGGGAGCTATGTCGACGTCCGCGAGGGCGCGCAAGCGAGAGGTACACAGAGCATTACATGAGATGAGGTGTTTTTTATTTTTTCTTTTTTTTCTTTTTCATCTTCTTTTACGTGCAGTGTACATCGCCTGTGCATTAAGCATATTGGTGGGCATGCCTCCTCGAAATTTCGGCTGTTCCTCGCAGACATTCCTCGGAGGTAACTGGAGTCAATGCAAGAGTAATAGTACTTGAAGAATAAGGGTATAGGGTGTCTAGTTATCTATGCAGTAACAAGCAAGGACGTTACACTCTGCATACTCCATCATCCTACTTTTTTCCCACCTATTTTACTAGGTATGAGCATTTGTCGTGTAATACTGTTTTCACTGCAACAATCATTATTTTTGTTTTCTTCCTCCCCCCTTTAGGCTCAGCAAGTATACAATTGCTGAGGACGGCTGCGACTATTAGCTGTGATATGCGTCTGCGCATGTACCTGTTGGCGGTCCAACTTTTGCACCCCCTTTTTATGCGCCACTCGACTCAGAACAATCTTTTGCGTTTGCAAACCATAACAGAGTAAAACGGGTCATACTATTTTGCCGTTTTCTTCATTGTGTTACCTCTGTTCGATTTTCATTATTTTACTTTTCCAAATTTGTTTTCGTACTTATAGTTTTATTTTTTGATTATTTTTATTTTGTTTCAGTGCATTAGAGTCCCTTAGGGATTATTCGGCTGAGAGAGAGAAATCGATGGGGAGTAAAGTTTAAATGGTAGGGGGAAAAGTACCGAAGGGTAAATAAAAGTGGATTAGCATACAGGAGGATAGAAGGGACGAGAGACAAGAGTTAGGGGTTTTAGGTACGGCAATTCTTAGTTCACTCTGATATAAAAACCCGGTGCAGGGTCAGTAGGTTATCGATATTTGTCCTTGCCTCAGTTGTAAAAATAGAGCCACGGGACCGGGACAACTGCCTCTGGTAGATTACGGTTGTTTAGAATTTATTTTTTTAAATAAAGTATATTCACACTGAAGATCAGAGCGATGTTACAATTGGGAATGGTAACTATTCAGGGCTGGCGTAGATGGAAAAGCAATAGCCATTTGATATTTGTCTGATGGTTGGATGTATAATTTGTACCGTTGATGCGTTCGTATTCATCCATTACCGGCAGATCTGCCATTATATAACAGGATATTTCAAAGATTGCGAGTGGAAAACTTGTCAAAGAGACTTGAGTGTAATAGAGTTCTTTGAAATATATTTCCAACACTTTTTCCTCATTACTCCCCATCGCATTTCCCCTCATTCGAAGAACCAAGTGTGTCCACAAGGAGTGGAATTCCTGAGAGGAACATTAGTAGAGGGAAATAAGATTGAAAATGATTTAAATACGAACGGGGAATATTGAAATTTTCGACAGAATAGCACCGAGAGAATCATTTGGACAACAAAGATTCAATCATCGTCGAATTATCCCGCATGAGAGTATTATCAAAATGGAATCTCCGCCAGCAAATACGGTATACCGTGTCTTACTCCTGATAAGGTCAATGGCCCACTCGATATGATAACTCACCTCTGACGAAGTCAAGTAGCACAGCCTTGAGTCAGTACTCTCCAGTGATGCTTGTTGCACGATTCCGTATCTGCCTTCTCTATCGGACATATAATCCGACCGCACACTGTCCTGTCTATCAAATGTTCCGCTGGAAAGTAAAGAGGAGAAAAGAAAAATGTTTTGTCGGTTAAACTAATTTTGCATCCAATTATCCGAAGTGCATGCTCAACTCCATTTCAGAATTGTTTTTTTGTTTTCTTTACAGCTGAATTCTTCAACATGAAACTAATTAATAAAACTAGTTTGAAGATTTCAAGTCTGTGAAAAAGTTTGGACTCTCTCTCTCTCTCTCTCTCTGCCCCAATGCTACGCTCTATGTTTATAAGGCCCTGTTATTGATAGACATCCAATATATTTTTATGAGTTTATGAAACTTCGAGGGCATTTCGTTCCTGCTCGTTTAAAAAAAAAGATAGGCAGCTCACCGATGCTCGAGCGAGTCAGTTCTATTGGACTTGTAGCCGCTGTCGTTGAGACTTCCTTCGTGACGTAGTGACGGTAGAGAATCCCAGGGGGATTCTCGCCTATGTCCACCGTAGCCAGGATTTATGGAATTGGATTGGGCTGAACCAAGTGTGGAGCTGCCTGACTGCCACCCGTCCGAGTGGCGAAACCATTGCGCCCTGGCTGAGCTTCCAATGCAGCTTGCACAACTGTATCAGCACATTTGTTTCATTAAAGAAATATGTAAACATAGTAGATTAATGAAAAAATGTATGAGGGGAATGTTCAATGCACGACCATAAACCTAAAATGAAAAGAAACAGGATCTGATTTTGTCAAATTTTCCCGTCTTTGTTAGGATTTTTCAGACGTCTGATTTTTATAAAGAATGACTTAGATTCGAAGACAACTGGGTTTCTCTCGTTCTATTAAAAATTGAAAAGTAAAAACGTTAAAAAAGTAAAAAGTTTCAAGTTTAATTGGAAATTTCTGTTGCAAATTCTGTTGGAATACAAGCCAAATCCATTATAAATTTAAAATCAATGAATGCCATGAAAAAGGATGAACTTTTTGAAATCAGAATTTTCCAGAAAATGCGCCGAGATGTGATTACACACGTACAAAATAATTATATAATGTAAAATACTTACTTTGAGTCATACTTAGAGTTGTAATCACTCAAATATCCACGCTCCCTCTCTGCTTCACGATCCCTTTTCTCCCTTATAATTTCATTTCTATCGCTGTAATAACCATCCCGATCCTTGCTGTTTTGTCTCTCATTGCAATAACGATACGACAGTGGCAATGTCGATGATTTATTCGAATTTGAGCCTATATTGCACACAAAATGTCCATCATCATTAGTATTAATAACTTGTATCTCGTCCTCTTCATCATTTTTTAAATCAAACAATACAGTCTTTTCAAAACGCCCAACTAGTTTCCAAGCGTCACGCGATGGCGACTCGAATGACAAGTACCAAGAGGCAATACTTTGTCGACGACGAAAGCTCATTATCGGCGGTTAAACTAATTACCACCTCGTCTATGATAAATATTATACAGGATGGAAGAATAATGTTTTTTTTAATATACTTACGCCTGCGCGGTGCATGCGGTGTGCGTTGTACATTAAGTGGGATGTTCTCAGCAAATTCTGCAAGTAATTAATCGATCCAGTTTATTATAAAGCGAAGGTTTTATCCATAAGTACGAAAACTATATAAGCTAAAAAGTAACTTGGCTGAAGGTCACAAGACTTTTATACAAATTTGCACACAAGCGGAAGAGATAGATGTCATCAGATAATCACCCAAGTTCTCCATACTCTGAGTAAGTAGTGCCTCAAAAGTATGAAGGCTGTAACTCTCAGCATCCATTCCCTTGGCCAATGTATTCCTCAAATGCATCTCATACTCAAGAAGCAAACGACTCGATGGACTGCCAGGTGTTGAGGCCGACTGCATGTTCTGTTGGTGGTGATGTTGCTGCTGCTGATGATGATGATGGTGATATCCCTGGCCCGTATTGTAACGACGACTGTTACAATGATTCGGCTGTTCCATATCTGAATTGCCATTTGAGGAGCTTGGTGTTGTTGCATAGCACTGATTGTCGAAGATAACGTTGTCTGACGGAGGGGAAATATCACCTGCGCACCGATTACGTTCCAAATCTAAGTACATCCTGCCTCTGCCGCCTAAGACAGAGCAGATGATTGCTACGTGCAAATACATGAGGAGAGAATTTGTGCAATGGATTTTCTTGATAAATGAAGAAGGAGCTCTACACTTGATTTTATTTATCACATGAATTATGGATTTGTGAATAATGATCGTAATACGAATTTTCGTGAAGATTACTAAACTATGTATTCATGCAAATGAATAATCAAATTTTTTAAGCAGTTAGGCAAGCAAAATAATTCAACAAGCAGGAGGAATATCACAGCAATTGTACCGGTGTAATGACGTCCCATATCGTGAACACTCCTTGACCCTTGGAATTTGTTGTTGTAGGGACTTCTGTATGGATGGGCATAATTCTCATTCTCCGCCTCAGACTGTACGTACTTCTGATTATTGTTATTTGGATGATAATGGTAGGGATGATGGCTGTGACGTTTTCTCGTCATCTCTGGTGATGTAGCTGGGCTATCGATACTTGACATTGGTTTGAGCATACGTTTCAGTGTATTTGGATCAAGGCTTATACCACCATTCTGAGCATTCTCGATTCTCATGTCGTCTGTACTCTTACTTTTAGATTTTCTACTGTGATTATTATTGACAATGTTGAAGATATTACCATTTTGCATTTCTAGCTCGGTATAATCGGCCGATTTGGTGTGATGAAGTTGTTCTTTGCGATGAGACTTACTGCTGTGTAGGGTACCACCTGCTTGGGTTCCCTCCGATTTTAGGCTTTCACCACCGTTTTGGGTTGCACTGTCCTGACGCTTTATTCCCTTCTGGGGAGATATTGAGGTGCCTTTATCGTCTGGACTGTCAATCTGAATGGGGATGAATTCAGGAGTTAGTGGATTCTATTTATGGTTCAAGAGCCATATAAATAGGGGTGATTGTTTACGATCGACAATAATGTACCTGGGAACCCACCGTGGCTGTGCCAATGCCGATGTTGGCGGTTTTTGGTGGTGTTTGAGAAGTTTCATTCTGCTTGTCTTTGCCAGTGTGTTTGCATGAGTCACCAGTTTTCGATGTTTTGCCCGGTGTATCACCGGTACTATTGACATTATCGTAAAGCGATGCACTGGAAGTTGCTGGTGCTATCTTGTCACGTCCAGGCGTCATCTCCATTTCTGAGGTGCGGTTCATGGTTCTAGGTAGTGTTGATGCGCCTGCGCATAGTTTGTCATTAATTAATTGTCAATAAATAAACGACCCAAAAAACTATTGAATGAAAATGTGAGGATGGTGGATTTCTTGTTGGAAGATTTTTTGGAGGGGGGACAAGGTTGCGTTTATTTACATTGCTCTCTGCTGGTATTTTCGAAGAACAGCGTCACATGTTTTTTTTTCTAAAAATTTCCATATCGATGATTGGGATTGGATTGAATGGCGGGTGAATAACAACTAGGGGGAGTTCGGTGATAAATCAAATCTCAGGGTTACTGCTGAAAATCTCGCAATCAATGAAATTTGTTGAGACATTTTTCAGTAGAAATTATCGGTTCAGTTGACACTTCCTCTGCTTTCGGGAAAATATTATCTAATCATACAGTAAAATTCAAGATCTTCAACAAACATTATACGTCTAGATAATTTCTTGTAAGCAGTTAACAAATTTTGCTGAATACTTAGGTAATTTTTCACGAAAAACTAGATCACTTTTATTAAGTTGTTAAAATACCCCACGATTATTAAATGAACCGTTCATTTCTATCGAACTTTTCCCTCCGTGTAAATAAATATTTACTTTTTCATGTAAACTTCTAATTAAATGGAATTTTTGAGGGGCATTGAATGGAGATCTTGTCACATGCGCTTGAAAAATTTGAAATTCCGATTGTTCATAAATGAATGACCTACGAAACTATTGAATACAAATATGATGAAATTGCATTTCTTGTTGATATTTTGTAGGCGCCAGGATGAGTGCGTTTATTCAGAGGCCTCTGCTATTTTCGGTATTCGGAGTCATATATGTTGAGAAAATTTACGATTCCAACAGTTGTAATTGAATTGTATGGCAAGAGAATAACTAGGGAAAATTTTACAATTAATTGAATGTTTTTAATTAGTTTCTTACTGATTCAGGATTACTGTTGAAACATGTCAATATCGAAAGTGTCCATCAATTTTTAGTTTACCAGGAAGCCTTATAGCGAAATGGAATTTAATTTTTCAGAGATATTGAATGTTACTAAATTATTTAAGGAATCTTTTCACGAAGTTTATCAGTCGATTAATAAAATTGTGCCTCTATTTGCTTCATATTAAAATTTACTCTTTATGGTCAATAAATAAATGATTTAAAAGCTGTTTTTGTTGATAGTTTTAGGAGAATGAGTTTTGATTTATTTACATAGCTTCATACTAGGGTATTCGGACTCCCGAGGAACAGATATTTAAAGAAATCAGAATTTTGATCACTTTAATCGGATTGAATACTATTCTGCTGAATATTCTTTAATTAATGAAAAGGGTTTCATTAGTTTTTCTACCGATTCGGGGTCACAATTGAACATTTCTCAATATTTCGAGGGAGCCATTTTTTTTCTACACACATTTATAATGAAATTAAATTTCATTTCTAGAACACATTGAATATTTATTATCATTTATTCAAGAAGTCTTCTTACGATGTTGAAATATTCCAGTAAATTTGTAGAGTAATGAAATTGAGCTTTAGTTTTCTCATAATTAATGCTCGTATTCGTACGCGTGCTAAATTATAAGCGGTTACCGGTAATGTGCTATCCTAAAAATAATTAAAATTGCATGAATTATAAAATTTTAAGAGGATCCTCAAATTTCATACAATGGTCCGACCTGTTCTAGAGTTTTTTCTATCTTAAAAATTTCTAAATGATAACTATGAATTGTATCAAATATATATATATGTATGAACAATAGATTGCTATTTGATTATTTGGCAAAATATAAATTTGAAATCTAATGAGGTTTTCGTCGAACACAGAAAACATTGATAGAAAGTTTGCCATATACTTGAAAATCATGTAAAGGTACGTAAATGACGCTTGTATACTGTAAATGCTTCATTTACGGACGGACGTGAACATTTTTGAGAGAGAGTGTATGTAATGACTAAGTGAGATGGTACATTGAACACGATCACGAAAATGGTACAGTAGGAATTATGACTTCTAGTGGAAAAATAGGACTCTGAGTGTTATTCGAGGCTTAGCAAATGTAGATCATTGTCGTAACACCATTTTTTAAAAAAGTCAATGTGGATTTGGTTGGAGGTACACGTCACATATTCCAATTTAAGTTGATGGGCACAAATACAATGGAATGAAAATTGCTTCATGAAAATGGCTAATTACTTCTTCAAGATTGACTGTCAAAAGTGGGACGATTCCCTCAAGATATTTTGAATAAAGATTCACGGAAGTACGTAATCACATAGTTGTCAAATATAACACAATCAACTGATAACGAGACAATATTTTCAATTAATTACAATCAGATAAGACTGATCTCACTGTCTCAATGGTGTCTATTCATTTTTCAATACTGAATTGAGAGAGCGATTTTCCTAACATTAACCCAGAATGGTTTCAGAGCAATTTCTCTGTAAAATTATTCAGCAATGGAGTGGTCGAACATCGGACACCATTAGACTTTTTACGTGTCAATTCTTAAATTATTCCACCATTCTACAGATTGAGATGAGTAATTACGAAAAATAAAATCTTCTATAATAGTTCTCTACAGAGAAAAATGCATTTAAATTTTGAATCGAGAAATAAATACCAAGAAAATCATCACACACACTCATGGCACAAACTGAATTTTCATGGCTCTGCCTCATAGAGTAGGAAAAAGCCATGCTCTATGGGTTTTTGTCCAAAACTCATTCAATATTTTACTATTCCCACGGATTTTCAATTAATTTTATTTCTGCGGAGATTGCATCCATTCTACAAACAGGCACTATAGTTTTCTCTTGATTCTCCGCTAAAAATTCTTGTATTTTTGCTCTTCATCTATTACTCTTGTTGTCCATATTTCCATACATGCATATTCACTATATTCAATTGTCACGTTTTCATTTGCGATGGAAATAAAACAAAATCTTCGTGTAATTTCTCAATTCACAACTCAAGCACTCACTTATGAAATAGAATATGAATGAATATAAATGATATCCTACCATGGGACATAAATCTTGCATCTCGAGTGCGAAGCCGAACAAGTTGCTCTGGTGGCATACAAGTGCACTGTGGTGCTTTGGATCTACTCGGTGATGCTGGTGTTGACAGTGGCTTTATACGTGGTTTGACCTTTTGCTTATTGGGTGGTTCGCTCGGTAGCTTGAGGGAGTAAGATGAGGTCGCTTTCCTCGGTGTCTTGGTTGACGGTGACTGGTGAACAAAATGCCAAAGATAAAATGCCAACCATTGAACCTTTCTTGAATGTCAATGAGTATACGTCACTTACACAGCAGTCTTTGAACTGTTTAGCATCAATGGGCGATGTGAAGTTGAGACCCCACGTGTCATTAGTCATCGCGTCCTTCCAGTAGATGAAGCACTCTGATGCTTGGCCAATTCTTGTCCCTTTAATCGCGAACAAACATGTGTTAAATAAACAGTTGCCTTTACCGATTGCACTCGATATGTTTTTTATCTTTAATTAATTCGATAAATTTATCCACAATGAGCGTTCTGGTTAAAGTGAATTGATTGCCACTGGTTGATAAAGAGACAATTTACTGAAACAACATGAGCCATATCAATGGAATTTCACTACATATATTAAAAATAATTAAATCGAAATTGAAATATATTATTCATTGGGTTTAACTCTCAACTTCCTTGAGTAATGAGAATACGTTACAAACTAATAAAATATTATGCGTAAAATAAAAAAAATTCAATATATTTTTATTGAGGGATCCATTTGTTTTAAATATGAAAGCTTCGTATTCCAACTGAATGCTTCATTACGTTCGATTTAAACAACTATTTTTTTAAATCGTCTTTTACTAGAATAAATGATTCTTCCAGACGCATTGAATAGTCTTCATTCTCGTTTGAAATAATAATTCATTTACCTGGCTGCACAAGTCGTACATCCAAAATTTTATCAACCTGGCTATTGTAGGCGGTGATATGGAAGACCAATTCAGGTGAATCCTGGAGACAACGTATGTTGACAGGGACAAGATCTTCGGAGACTTGTTGCCACTTGACAGTACCGGTGCCACTGGCACTTACATGAAATACTTCAGCCCATAGTCTAAAAACACTCATTATTATGTCATCATTGATATCAACACCAATGGAGTCAAATTGATACGAATCATAATATTGCGTGAGTGTGCAATGAGAAATGGAGAATCGAGAGTGCCATGCTGAAAGCATCGGCTATATATAACTAATGCTACCAACTATTCGGGCAAAAGCGGCGAGTACAAGACAGCAAAGAAAAGCAGGAAGAAGCATGTGAAAGCATATGTACTCTTTCTCTCTCTCTCTCTCTCTCTCTCTCTCTCTCTCTCTCTCTCTCTCTCTCTCTCTCTCTCTCTCTCTCTCTCTCTCTCTCTCTCTCTCTCTCTCTCTCTCTCTCTCTCTCTCTCTCTCTCTCTCTCTCCCATTTTTTCTCTGTTTGAGAACGTTTTTTTCCAAGTGAATGAGTACATTCACGAATACAATGAGTGCGTAAAACAATGGGGCAAGCAAACCAGGAGAAATAGATAGGCGCATGAGAGCAAATACCAGTGAGTGTTATTTTTTTACTTTTCCTCTTGTCTTAAAAAATGCAGGATTATCTTTGATATCAAAGGATTACTTAAAAAATCTGTCGGCATCCAGTTGAAATTTCCGGTCAGGATAAAAAAAAAATTATGTAGAATACATGGAAATCCATAGTTGGATACATACGTATACTTTATCTCAATGGACATATATAACAAAGTCATAGAGAGCATGTGAAAGTGGATAAAAAGAAACAATACAGAGAGATACACATGAACATGGATTAGGTGGAGACATGGTCATTACTGAAACGGTTAGTGAAATTCATCCATCAGATTGATAATCAAAGTTAGAAATTATCTCAAGGGGTGGGGCGGGGCAAAGAACAAATCTAGAGTGTGATAAAATGCAATGGCTGAATGGCAATGATTTTCCGCACCTCTTCTTCTCTATTCCGCACCTGAGCAAAGGGCCCGAGTCACTCCTGTGACTGCCACCGCCCACTCCACCCCTTCCGCCAGTCTGCCATGGTGAATCCTCGTCCCGATAGCCCCGTTTCGATAGTGGTGCACAACTGCAGGCTGAGAGCTTATTGCCCATGGTTTTTTTACTCCTCACTCCTTATTTAAATAATTACTTTTTCACTGCAGAACGTGCAATTGGGTTTTCGTTGAACTTTCAACGTTATTTGGTTGACTTATTTAGTTCTCTACATCAGTCTACTTTCATCTCTGAAATATTTTCCTTTTTCCCAAATCTCTTTATTCTGTTATTCTCCCTCTTTCTTTCTTTGACACAATTTTTTGGCCCAGTTATTTCTTTGGTCTGTTATTTTTTGGCGTTTTTACTTTGGCACTGATTTAACAAGTGTACTTGAATTTTTATTTATTCTTGGAATTTTCTTACTACTTCTTTTTCGTCGTTTTAAATTCTTTTTCTTTTCTTGAGGAAGCACTGGAGTAGCACAACGGAGAATTCAATTATGATTCTCCAATCGTAGCATATAGAGAGGAGGTATCCATTATTGTCACATCATTGCTGGCGACTGGTGGTTATCAGCTCCTCCATGGTATCATCACTGTGGACACACCATTTTCGGAAAGTCAGGTCAAACAACCCCAAATGTTTATTAACGTTTAGCCTTTAATCAAATGTTCAGCCTCCGGTAAATTGAATCAATTGATCATTCCGTACTATGGATTTTATCATGATATCGTATCATTATTTCACTGAATGTTACTAGATATTATTTTCTTTCAGAAGTATTGGAAAATCAAATTAAACCATTATCTGAGAGAGGGCGAATGATTGATTGTGGCTGTGGGGAGAATGGCATTCTTTGAGGAGAACGGAGTGGAAAAGCAAGTCGAGTGGACAGCGGTGTTATTATAATTTTTTTGTAGGTTTGCCCGAGGCTACGGTCAATGAAGGCCCGTAGTAGTAATAGCTAGTAGTATACAGCCCACCTACTAACCCCTCGCAGTGAACTTAACATAAACAAGAACCTCCACTTTCTACAGAGATCCATTCCTAGAATTAAAGGGAAAAATGTGTGACCTATATTTTCACATTTTGCCCCACACTTCAGATTTTCATGGCAGAAATACCAGTCGAAAATCCATCGATAATTCAGACTCCAAACTCCAACTATTCCACTAAGTTTTGTAAAATATATTGGAACACGTGAGAGTAAGAAGAAGGGAAGAGGAAGTAGAAGAGACTCGAAAGGTCAGAGAGGTGAGGAATTCAGATGCAATAAGGAAATTGATGGAGAAAAAAACATTCCTTGGAATGAAAATCATGAGATGATAATTACTTTGAAGATAGGGCTAATGGCCCTAAGACTTTGAACGGAAATGAATCACTCCGTGCCAGACATTTGGATGCACTTACAACGGAAACTTCAACCATGGAATATCATTTCCGAAGCCCCCTCCGTGTGAGTGAAATTGCATCCCGAATGGTAGATTCGACCATAGCACCATTGCTATCGTGTATTCGAATCCTCACAACTCGACATCGCAATGTTAACTTGGACTGAACATGACATTCTACTAAAAGCAAATTCGAATGATATAAATATAAATAAGATTAAATAATGAGATAAAGATAAATATAAATAATATTGATGTAAATAATAAGTTAATATCGATTTCTCATTTCACCATTAAAATTCACATTTCTAGACTCATGGAAAAATTAAATGAAGCGTCAATGACTTTTAACATTTACATGCCATAATGTCCTCAGGTTCCCTGAATAGAAACGCTGTATTTAATTGGGTGGATGCTATTTCCGCTGTAATACGGGGTTTAACCGAATTCTCCTGTCTGAAAATTACCTGTTTCATGAATTACTGGTATTGTGTTACCCTAATTGGCTGAAGAATTCATGCGCAATATAAAATATTTGCTGTGTAAATCTACCGCCTTCTGGGGCCTAACAAAAAATAATTTTCAACAAATTTTGATACTTTTCACATGATCCGAATGCTAGTATGTACTGGTGTTTTCAAGGACACAGTTCGATCAAATTTCGAAGCTGCGGAACGTGATAGTGACATTTTTGATACATGGAAAATCCATTGAATGTAAATAAAATAGAATAATTATTTTTTTTAAAATGGTTACGGTTTGTTCTCTGTACTTCAGACCAAAAAATTATCTAGTATCCTCAATTAGTGTCCTCAATTTTTGGTCTACAAATTGATTAGTTTCTTCCAAACTCAATCTCAAACTCTCGTCTGCACAATTTTTTGCATTCTACATGTCTGGAGGACAAACGCACAATAAACAATTGATTTTTGCACTGACTGATATCTAATATGTAATTAATCTTCAGCGGAGTCTCCCCTTAATAGCACCAACATTCCATACTACATAATATACATAGCGAACATAGAAAGATGAGAACAGTAGGCCAAAGTATCCAAGTGATAAATAATTATTTATTTTCTAACAGCCAGGCCTGACATGATGAACAATGAAAAAATATCATTCTCACGGTCAACATTTGCCTTGAAAATTTAACAACTTGACAAAAATTCTGCTGTGTCTGAATAGAATTTTATCTAATATCTTGTATTTCAGCAATCCTCTGTCACAACATCTCAATGGAAGGAGAATACAGAAGAATTTCCTCATCCTAATATGGTAATATAAAATTCTACATTTAACAATAGCTGGTATTACATTGACAAATATTTTCCCCATTTTCCTGGTGCTTTTCTGTAGTACCTACAAAAATAACAGATTGTTAGTTCACTGAACGCCTCATTGGAAATCACGCTCTCGGTGGTAGAAATTTGCATTGGAAAATGCTTGCAAATGAATGCTCTTCGAGCTTCAAAATTAACACGTATTTTACTCCCCAGGTTCCCTGCACACAATCGAACCCATCAATAAATACCCAATCATTTCAAAACTCTCGTGGTATTACATATGGATAATGGTATGTTATTATCTCCTTATATTTCCCCAAAAAAAGATGCATGTAATTGGATGGATAATATTTCAGTTGAAATATAGGGGTTCTTTGAATTTTCCTATCTCTGAAAATTACGTGTTTCATGAATCACCCGCATTGTATTATCGTAATAGACTAGAGAATGCCTCCACAATGTAAAAGATTTCTTCTACAACAAATCTTTTACCTTTCACGTGTTAATAAAAATGGTCAATGAGTACTCATTGAGCATTATTGCTTATCAATTATGGGCCTAGCAATCCAAATCTTTGATCGAATAGCTGTTATTATTTCATTTTAAGAAATATCCTCCATTACATTTCGGCGATCCTTTGTCAGAAAAAGTTTTAGCTAAAGTAAACAAGATCGAAGCTAAAATAAATGTGCAATGAAATTTATGTCATCATCTCATATTCCTCACAAAATGACTCGAAAAATTTCGCAAACAAAATCATAAGTTTCAAAAACCACGCAGTCACATTAAATTTCAGTTTTTTTAACTTCCCGATAGGAAGTTATTGGTTTTACCCCGAAAATGCAAATCGCTAATTTTGTGAAATGTCGACGTTTCATGACCAGGAGAAACCTCC
>JAPYZM010002109.1:0-22527 GCA_030522845.1 Psyttalia concolor
GTTCCATACAATATTTTATGTCATTGTGCCCGTAATCTGCGATTTAACCGAGCGAAGCGAGGTTAGAATCGCGTGATTACGGGCACCTATGGCATAAACAAATTTCAATTTCAAGGTCCTGGCGGACTGATATTAGACACTTACCAAAAATATTTTTATCAACTGACAGCGGTAGCCATATAGTTAGATTCCTAGACTCGTCTGCCGATGATTCGGGTTCAAATCCCGACAGCGGCGATCAAAAAATTGCATTTCTCTAATCTCACAGTTTTACTGCTGAGCGGTTTCCTCGTGCAAGGAACAGCTGTACCTGGGCAGGCTATTCCCTGAAATGGGGGTTCTTCCTCGTCTCTCGGTGAATGCAGGGGGCGGGAGGGTGGCATGGGAACAAATCGTAAAAACCCGGAAGGGTATACGTAAGAGAAAATAATAATAATATTTTTATCAAAGCTTACAAGGGATTCACGGTCGACTGCAGAGTCACTAGTAGAGCCGGTGAAGCCGTGGCGAAGCCAAGACCGTATAACGTCGAGCTTTGTATACAGTGCATTAAATTGAGTTAGGATTTTTTTCCCTTGCGCTGTGACGCAAAGTGTACTTTTTGTCACACTGTGATTATATTGTATATTTCGTAACAAGTGCACAAAAGTGGTTTTTGGCGAGTGGGATATAGTTCAATGAACCAAAAAATATTTTTTCCACTCGTCATGCAATATATTATTCTTCATACCCTAGTTTTCCGCTGTTATTTTCACTTGTACGAGTTTGAGGAAGAGCTGCCAATCCCCGGGGGAGGAAAAGTGAACGTCACTATGGAACAAAATGTTTGTTACGCTCGACTTATCTCTCGTTATCTCTGGATTAATTAATCTTCCTACCATGTCCTCAGCTGAATCTCGTCCCTATTGTTTGTCCCTGAAGTTATTTGTCAATTAATTTTCCCCTTTATTTAACAAAAACTTATTGTTACACCGAAATAGGGAAAAATGGCCGAGTGTATAAATGAAAAGGTATGGCCTGCTCATGACGCTGAATTTCCAGATCATTTCATCGGATAATAGGCGCCAAAAATAGATAACTCTCGACAGTTGCAGTTGTTCCGAGAAGAAAAAAATGAAATATATGACGGGTTTCATTTCGCCACAATAACATCTCTCATATTCTCAGTATATAGAAATGTCGGGCGTGGTGGATGTGTTTGTTTACCTCTCGTAATTCCTCTATTGAAATACCGTACCTTTTGAAGTTTCTCGGAAATTGTGAAGGCGAAGAATCAATAGAAGTCCCGGGTTCGCGCCATTTCTTGTCACTTCGAGGAAAATAAAATAAGTCGATTTTCATACAGGTTATTTTTTAATTTGGTAGAAAACTAGGAGTTCCAGAGAGAGCTTTAACACGGTCAATAAGGTTTTTCCTAGAATTATTCCTAGGATATTTTCATAGAATTCTCTGACACGCTTTCATATGAAATGCCATCTGCAAAAAAAGACAGATCACTTTTGAAATTTCGCCATATTTTATTTCCGTGTTCCAACAATTTTTCTTCATTTCTTCATTTTCTACTTCTCGGTTTTTGATTAATATACGTCACTAGATATCTCCCATAGTTGGAAAAAAAATTTGAAAGAAAAAAAGGCAAATGTAAAGTACCTCGTCATTTTATCAAAATTCCAAGGAATTTCAGAAAAAAATTCACTTAAAATTTTCTGTGTTCTGCGAATAAGATCTCTTCCCCCAAATCTATAAAAGACTTTTCCCGGATCCAAAAAGCATTGAACACTTCAACTAGAGCAATTTCGAGCCCAAGTTGAGAGAGAAAAAATGTCAAGTGAGTTGACAGTCGATAAATTCCACACATGTCACCCATTTTCACCGTTTCCCCTTCCGTAATTTTTTTTACTCTTTCCACCCTGTAATGTACGGCCAGGAGGAGCTCGCATATGTACGCGGGTGGATGATCCTGTCTAGAAAAATCCCGTTGATCTCTTTTCACTGCAATCCACCGATGTACTATTTTCCCCTGGATATACCGTAACCTATACAACCGTACATATAACAACGGGTAAACATATGTTTACCCGTCGTTATGTTGGGATTTGATACGTTACCGGAGAAACCGCCGAAGTAGAAGTTACCTCAGGTATCGAATGACGAGGGGCTTTTGTGCCGTATGTGATCGATTATTATCCGAGGAGTTTCCCGCGAAATGGATGCCTGTGAGGGGGAAAAACCTCTAATGTACGAGCATCAAAGTTTCCGTCCATTTCGTTCCTATTTGTAAAGAAATAAAAAAAAATTGCGTTTCCATCCCGACCCAGCGCAAACTCTTTCACCCACGAGATGATTGATGCATTAATATTTCAGTTCAAACATCAATGGCAAATATCCAATTAACGGAAATACTTTACCTCCCACAGTATCGTTCCAGGTCATTCCCAAATTAAGCATATACTCTCGCCCACGTAAACATTCCAAATGAGCCAACCACCAAGTGCCCACTAAAAAATGTCCAGAAATTTAATCCCAATACTTGACTACAATTAACTGACAATTTTCGGCTCGCCTGGCATTCTCCCCCGATCCAAGCGAACTCAAAGGGCATGATTGAAATCGTGACCGTCGAAAGGCATGTAACCTACGAGAATGTGCACATGACGCGACTAGATACTGAAACGCGAGGGACTATGCTAGTGGCATACAACCTCTCCCGTTGAGAATCCGAGATTACGTGCATTAGTCGCATACGTATGGGTATTGTGGATGGTTTGCCAGTGACACGAAGAGTTAATACCCACAGTCACCCTCGACACGAGAACTTCGATATTTCATCATCAAAAACCTCTTGACATTAGCACGTCCCATAAATGTCGGATGCATCTCTACCCCAAGCGGAGAAGATCAAGCCCGAAGATTCGCCTCACCAATGAAAGGGCTCCTTAACCGCAATTTTCGAGGGATGATTCTCCCTAAATTATTTCCAATCCTGATGTTAAATATTTGATGGCCCTCGGGGGAGCTTTTCACGAGACCTCAGCCGTGTTATTCACCACCAGCCGGTAAATACTCATGTGCGTAATGTCTACAGTAAGGGCAAACGTCCAATGTTAGTTGGGTCTGGATGAATGAAGGACTGCAGATGAGGGTGAGTGCAAGCTCTCCGTACATGCTTGTACATAGCCAGAGGGATATCCAGTAACTCAGCGTACGAGGGGAGAAGGTGTAATTCCAACATATGAGGTTTACCCAGTGCTCCCAGAAGGGATATACACATTTCAAGACTTGGAGGCTTTTGACTTCCTGAAGGGAAATGATCCTACCCAAGGAATTCAAATTACTGGTAGCCTGTGGCAACACGCTCGTATCATCACGCTTACCACGTGTAATCATCTCTGACAGCTCCCAAAAGTGTCGTCGTTATATCCGCTTTAGGGGCTGCCAACATTTCTTTCACGAGAATCAAAATGGAGTGAGGAAGATGAATGGGTTTCGTCTGTCATAATAAAGCGATTTGCAGCGGTACAGGTAGTGATAAAAAAAATCGTTTCATTAAGATGTCCTTACAGCTGAAAAATTTCAACTGCCGAGGTCAACGCCCCGTCATCTGCTGGCTATTTTCACCCTGTTGTTACAACATAACATTGGATCCGTAACAATGCTGGATACAGCCTTGTTGAACATCTTTGAGGGTTTATGATCCCTTGGAGGAAGGTTTTACGATCTTAAATAGAGTAAATGGCAACGGTAGTCATTCACAATCAGCAGCGTTGGCGGATTATGGATTTCACGAACCCATTACGCAACTGAAGATAATTTTTTTCACTCCTTCAACCAGCTCGTATAATTGGGCTGTCAAATTTGCCAGTGACATGAAGAGTTATCAGTCGTGCTCGCTCGATCAGAGCATTTCCGCACTTCACCATCGAACATCTGTTGACATCAACCCGATTCATAAATGTCATCGTTGTCCAATGATTCCAACCACCAAGTTCATCATCTCATCATCTACTGGCTATTTTCTTTCGCTTTAATAACATTGGGACCGTTACCATCCAGCGGGTGACATTTTACGATCAAAGGTAGGATGAATGGTTGTAGTAATCGTCCCAAATCAGGAGTAGATCGCTAGAAAGACCGTAGATGAGGCTTTTTTCTTCAACTACCTGAACTCCTCATTTGTAACATCGAAATTACTTGCAAGACCGGGAGCCATTTGGCAGGCTCATCTCATCGTTGTGTCATAAATGTAATTCATCACAAATGATGGAAAAAAACTATGGTCTGAGGATGATGTCATCACTATCTCGAAGAAGTCCAGCCAAGTTCATCGCCTCGTCATCGTCGGGCTTTTTCCACCCCAGTTTAACGACATTTAACCGGTAAAGATGCTGGACACTGCCTTGTTGAACATCGTCATGAGTTTATGATCCATTGCCGGACATTTTACGATCGGGTGAGATTAATGAGATTGGTAATCATCCAGAAATAGCAGCAAATGACCAGAAAAACCACGGGGAACTTCACAATCATCATAATCATGAATTTCATGAACCCATTACTGCCTGGAAATTGATTTTTTTTTCTCCTTCACCTGCCACAACTCGTGTAATTGTGCTGTCGAACCGCCATCTCTTTAAATAATTCAGAAGCCAGCCAACTGCGGTAGGATGTGGCTTTTGCTTTTTCGACGGGAGCTTCAACCATGAATGATGGAGGGAGGAATACGTAGTAGAGTAGATTGAGTTGAGCGCTCCTGCGGCCGTTCACTCTTAAAGGGAATAGTCCTATCAATTTGTCCCACTTTTTCACCATCAATTACGTTCAGAAAATTTCTTGATTAATGACACCCACTCATTGCATTAACCGTCACTAATGAAAATACCTTCATCCGAACGATAATTGCCAGTCCATTGAATTTATCATTGAAGATAGGGGTGGCGAAATGAAAAAAACCTGGAAATTATACCGGAAGTTATGTAGATAATGTCACATGCTGGAATTTTAGTCATTTGCGTTGGTCGTTGAAGCAGCCAACGTTAGAGAATTTTTCGTCTGCTCGTGAAAGGGGAACATTCTCAGTCTTTTCACAGCCCCTCATCTTTCACGAGAATTATATGTACGAGGAAAAAAACGGGCCCTAGAGAGATAACTGAAGAGGTTACATTATATGCAGCGACATGATTTGCGACTGGCGTAAAGTGGAGTAGAGTTGGATTCTTATTAACAGTCCCTTAGGCTTTGCAAGTTAAATCAACGAGATCCAAAAGGTCGTAAAGTCGGGGAGAAAAAGTAGGCTTGACTATTTTTTTTTTTCTACCTCAATTTTCTTCCTCATTTCCTGTTTAGTCCCCCCGTTTTCTGAAATGGCGTGATACATCTCACGACAAAAGGTAAATTCGAAATAAAAGCGGAAGATAGTGGCAATTGAGGTAAACAGTAAAGCCCATTTTAGTACCTGAGGATGAGAAAAATAAATAAATAAAGAAAGAAAGAAGGATGAAGGAATAGCATTGGTGCTTTTCATCAGATTTACCTCAGTCTTAAGCAACTGCAAACTCGCTTTATTAAGCTTGCGTCATTGAGGTAAGCCTCAGCGGTGGTGGAATGCAATTTCACGGTGACAGGAGTACAGTCGTGGCCAGTAAACGATAATCAATCAATGTCCACTCGGCTATATCCTCATCTTTCTTCGTTTTACGCTGCTATTCGTATGCCATGGGTTGCTCAATAAAATGTCTCGTTTTCACCACTCCCCCAATTTCGATCTTTTATTAGAGCCACATTGTAAACTGACTGAGGTATAAACCCCTTTGGGTTTGTCGCTGTAAACTTACTCCAGTGTTCACACAGAATTCCGTTGACCATTAACCAGAATCTGTGTAGGATCCTCATTCTGGATGAGGATGTCAGCTGAGGTAAGTGGTTTTCTTTGATACCGCAACAGAGACGCATCCAGACACTTTGCCACCCTGGACGTAGTTGTTTACGCCGGTTTAAGGTTTAATTACTCGGCTGTGCAGCTGGTTGCACAATTTTAGCGTTAAAATATTGGGTCAAGTTGGTTTAAACTCACCTCAGTTGGCAAGACATGTGTCTCAAGGCTAATTCGGCTAGTTCATTGCAATGGAGCTCGTCGTGTCTGCCGAATGGAAAATCCCGTGGAGATCGCTTAATTCAGTCGTCCATTTCCAGGCGAGGGTTGCCTTTCACGTTCTCAATAAATTCATTGCTGACGAATTCATCATAAGGCTCTATCAATTTATCATTTCGAACATATTCATGATAACATTACTCCCCTCACTCTTGTTTACTTCAGGTTCTTCACATTTGAGGCCCTCGGTTGCGAAATAAAAAACAACGTCATCTTCTCAGAAAATAATTATGTGCTCCCATTTGATTCAATCTTTCATGAAAAAAATTGGATTATGAAAGAATAAAAAAAATTTCTGCGGAGAGAATTCGATCGGAAATATTTTCGTAGAATGGAATGTATAAAACAATTTAATTTCATCACTGTCTTCTATTCTATATTGAAATACCCAGTGAATCGGTTATCGAATTCGCTAGATTATTCTATAGATTTATTTCCTACGAGTATATAAAAAAGTTGAATCATTATATTTTCATCTGAACTAAATCATTTAGACCTTTTGTTTTTTCATGATCCTGTCCCGTTCATCACCTAAACGAGCTGCAGACTTTCTCAATTTGTTCGAGATATCCACAATGTTTCAGCTATCCTATCCAACCAGAATTATTGTTTACCATTTCTTCTGGTAGTAATAAAAACCTCGCCATCATCTTCTTACAATAGATAGATTTCATCCAGAGATGAGTGGATGAAAAAAGTTTTGCATGAGTGAGTAATAAACGATCCGTGAAAACTTGGTTATAGTTTTTGCCCATCATCGGGGATACATCGATACATTTCCAGAGCTCGATTAAATCGCGTTTGATTGGAAAATACCTCTCCCCACATATTTGATTTAACGGATTTTTTTACTTTGTAGGAAGTGAGTGGAATTTTCGTAATTGGGGCAGTAGAAGCTCTTTGACTGCCTAAAACTAGAGTGGATTTTTTTAATCTTCAATGCAACTCTTCGGGTCACCGGAAATTTTATGCCACTGTTAATGTCCTGGCCGGGTACTCATTCGAAGTAGCTCTATGCTTTTGATATATCAAAGAATTATTGTGAGCTAAAAAAATTTTTTAGAAAACTTATTCGAGGTAGAGAGAAAATATAGAAGAATATTATTCAATTGATAGTCATTGGATATTAATTTTTAGGAATTTTCCTGGTGTCGTTTAGTTGGACAGTTAAAAAACTGAATATTCAAGTGTCGGGCCCCCGGCCGTCGATCTATTTTAACCTTGAGTGGAATGAGGAAGTTATCCAGGATTTAGATGATATTGCCTCAAGCCCACAACTTCACGGTTCCCTCTCCCTCCCATAATTTCTCCTCGTCTGAAATTAATATCCACAAAACTTTGCGTTAATGTCTTTCTTCCCCACATTTATTTCATCCCCCTGTTGTTTTCAGATGGAGGTGTTGTTGGTGGATCGCGTGCAGGACCAGTGGTAACACCTCACACACTCGAGCTAACACCGAGAGGTAGAGTGACACTACAGCTGGCACCACCGGAAACAGCCCGAGCATATTTACCACCCGAATACAGGCCTGGTCGCATGTACTCGGATACGGACTCAGAGAAGGTATTTAACAAAATACAAAGCACAGTGTTTTATTGCGGAGATAAAAAGAGTGACTCAACGAAAATAGAACGGGGGCTGTAAAAAATCGTGGTTTCCTGTTGGAACAGCCGCCATTTTCCAGCTCGTTTGGCAAACGAACTTGTCCGAGTCAAGATGATAAATCCCAAAGAGATGGCCATTTTTTTTTAACGAACCACACGCGTAAACCCCGAATTACTATACATACTACGTTAAAACTTGGGGATCCCCTGTTAATAGTCGGTCTTCAATCCTCTGGGAACTGAACCTTTGATCCAGCATACCATTTAACAATGTTGATTCTGAAAACTCTTCGGGAATGGATTCAATTTGTTTGTCGTACTTCAACTCTTTCAAAAAAACTTTCCCCATTATCCAGACTGAGAAATGCTGTTTTTCTGACCTGTTGGAACAGCCGCCAGTCTCCAGCTCATTTGGTGGACAAACTCGTCCTTGTCAAGATGATAAATCCCAAAGAAATGTCACTTTTTAATGAATCATTTGTGTGAATCCGGAATTATTCCACCCTCGACAACAAGAATTTTCTTGAGTCTTTATTTAATATGAGGTTTTTAAACAATCGCATAAATCTAATTGTCCTCAATTTGTTTTCCGTTGTAAATGGAACGAATTCCGTCTCTTCCATTTGCAATCTTGGAAATTTCTTAATATGTAATTCCGAGATAATTCCGTGAGTTGAAAAAATCCGGCGAAACACTTTTCTTTATTTAACAAAATCTCAGGGATTTCTTGGATTCCACGAAACTTTACTGACCAACTTCGTTATCAGGGCAGGTTGCTCTATTGAGTCTTAAGTGAGTCTTCCTACAAAAATATAAAATAAGGAAATTAATCTTGGATACTGCATTTAACCATGTTGGCTCAGTAAATCCTCCGAAAAGGGTATTTCAATTTTTATGTGACACTTCAAAACTGCTCAGAAAAAGAAGCCCATCGCCAGTTTGCAAAACTCCGTTTATCCGACCTGAATTCACTCCAAATACCGAGAAATGTCGGATGTGACGAGGAAGAGAAGAGGCTGAGGTGGATCGAGGGGTGAAAGGACCGAGTGAGAGTGAATTCCAAGTAGTTGGATACTGTACATAATGTGAAAAACATTTGGGGTACGTGAGGTTACGTATCCTCTAATACTCGAGGTCACAGAGCTTTGTCGATTTCACCGGAGATTACACTTATTCAATACTTGCTTTTTTCTTCCTCGTTGGAAAATAAGGCCGACGTGATAAAGCCTGAAATAAAACCACTGGAGTGTTTCGATTTGCTGCCAACTCGTTATCGAGACGCTAGAGGGGCCATACCTGGCATATCGTCTGCCTTGACGAATAGCCCCTGGGAAATCCCTGGCATTGCAATACCTCTGCTTTGTTGGCTTGCCACTCGGCTGAACACTGGTCCTTCATCGTCGTTGGTAGGATTCCTTAGCGTCGACCGCAAAGTTCACTCCTGAATCTCCGGCCGTTGTAACATCCTCCAGTATTCTCTTGGCATTCATTCCACGTCCAACTGCAATTCCCATTCCCATATTCTCATATCAATCAGCATTAGCATTCACTTTAATTTTGGAAGGACTTCCAAAGCCTGCAATCGTTACAATTCAATACATATGTTAATCACATTTTGTTTTACAGATGTGGATGTACTCGTTGGGTCGAGCACTGGTGGACACAACACCACGAGCAGCTGCGCTGACAGGTTCAGTGTCTGTATCCCCCACATCAGCTCTGCAATCTGTATTGGCTGCCATGACCGAACCAGATCCTCGTCGACGGGCTTCACTCATGAATCTTCTCGATGTAAGTTTCACAACAATTGTCTTTAACCCAGAGATATTAAATTTCCAAAAACAATTTGTTTTAGACAAACCGTAAAATCTTTATAATCAGCGATGGTTTGGATTTTTAATTTTGATTTCAAGTTCAGATTTCGTTTTTCTGCTTCGGGTTTGATAATTTCGGTCAAAAATCATCTGGCGCCCGGCTACGTTTCCGTTGTCGTTTTTGGTTGTTCAAGATTATTTTAATTAAATTGTAGGTAAGAAGGTCGAAGGTCATGGACATTTTGTCCTCCAAAAATAAACAGTCTTTGGCTGCATCAATTTTCTGTGCAATTCGTCATTAGAGTTCGAAAATCGCATTCTAAGATAAAAACTTCGAGTCTGGTTAAATTGCTGATAATAAAATTAGCACCACTGTCAGCCAAATCCGATGCAACAACTGTCAAAACCTCACGAATTTACGTACCGCATATACACCAACTGCAGTTGAATATTCTACCGGGCTCTGGAAGCCGGACATTAATGACCCCCCGACATATGTCCATAACTAAGTAAACACTAAGTAAATGTCCGATCAGAAACCACGTCATCGATTAGCAGCATCATTGTGACGTTCGATGAGGCGTGTAATAGCTTGCTCCCTTTGACCTCCATCTGATGCTCCAGGGGTGGTTAATTGATTAGTCCGGTCACCTCTCCAGCGCCCCAGTCACTGCTCAATCTGTTCAACATGACTGAACTGTACTTACGACAGTTGACTGTTGACGTGTTGCCATCGTGCCTTGTTAATCATTTTTGTCGTACAGCGTGTATTGAATTAACCGTCTGAGGCAGAAATGGTGGCTATAATTAATTGAAGCCGAGTACACTCGCAGAATAGGTGATTTAACATCACGAATGTGGTGGAGTATGTCTGCATCTGACTACAATTGCGCCCACCGAAGCTACCCAACCCTTGCAGAATCAGCTGGGAAGGGTCGAGGACAGAGGGGGGATGGGCTAGAAGAGGTAAGAGAGAGAGAGACCAAGTGCATAATAAACCAATTGGGTTCAAGCTGTCCGCCATATTGTATTGCAGAAGAGATAGGGATCTCCTGCAGCTCAACCATTTTGTTAAATTATTGGATATCGCTCTTTTAGGAGGCTGAAAATGCCTAAAGCTGACCTTTTACTCATTTCCGTAGTTGCACTTTCTAAGGGTCGAACATAAATGACTCGTTGATGCAAATGGAATCCACTTCCACTTTCCATGTACGAAGGACGGAAACTGCGTTGGCGATGGAGGGGGGTTGGGTAGGGGAGAGGTTAATTGGATTAGTCCGGAATACACAAAGGCGTTGAGGAAGTAATATTAGATCAGACTGCATTTACTCGCGCGCATACATAGCCTCACTACGCGATGAACCAATGACCTTGAATGTAAATTGAATCCATGTTGCTCATAATGAAATTGTTAGTTGTAATTGGTGGAAAAATATTCCAATGGTTTTTTTTTCGTTAATTCGCCATTAACTGGTGATAAATGCTGCACGTGTTGCAAACGAGAACGATTGATATTAGTATGTTGTATGTGAGTGGTTGTGTGCCGGTGTGCTGAGCTGACATGCAGACTGTTGCCTGCCACGACTAGTATCCGGTGCCGTCAATTAATAGTACGTACGCAACTGACGATGAAAATACTTGCAACCAGTGTCCAACATAGCCTGTTCCTGTAAAACGTACAGAGTTCGAAAGCCCTGGAAATTTATCGATTTGGTGTTGCGATGATGAGAAAAATGGTGAAGATGGGTTCTACTATCGGTTGGGCTCAATTCGATCAAAAGTAGAAACGTTCATCAGGAAGATGGGCGATTCGCATGGACGTAAAGGTCCTCAGTAATCGATTGGCATTCCCGGCGAAGAGGATGGGAGCTTTCAAGTTGATAGCAACCAAGTGTTATTTCCCTTGTTCCGACTCAACTGTCGTGCGGTCGTGACCTGGAATTCTCAATTTACTGTAACAGAATTTCTACTTAGTGATGATAATTTATCTCGTTAGACCGAATAGCACAGTGTGTGGCATTGAAGAATGGTGAGGATAAAGAATCAGATGAATAACTTCAAACGTCAATATACGTTGAAGGATAATTGGTGACAGACTGATGATACTCAATGTAAATACCAAACGTAGAGTCCAACCACTAATTGCTGGTACTGATTCAATAACTTTTCGATCCAACTGGTTCAATATCCACATGTCCCATGGAACATTGATTGTGGTGTTCAGTGAAATAGACGGAATACAGTTGAAGCAATAACTATTGAGCCGTGTGATCTGGCTAATGGCCAATCTACCACTCTAATGCGCTTTTCAGTAGTGACACGTGCCAGTATCAGATTTGCGATAAATCCTTTGAATTAATTGTGCTAATGTTGGGGAAAAAATTTTCATGTTTACAGGTTATTTCGGAATACTGTCGTACACGGCTGCAGTCAAAGCCCTTCACTCATATCGTCATGGATATGTACAGAGAGGTAGTGAGATCCTCGCAGTATGCTGCTCGTAGACGTCTTGCGATGCAGTCTCGCATGATAAATATGAAACCCCAGCGACCAAATCCACATCATCCTCAACCACCACCACCAGCACCATCACACTACTCGAAACATCAAGCCAAAGGGAATCTCTTCAAATCACAGTCGCGCAATTCCCGGTCCCATCCAAATCTTCAATGTCTTTCTGGTCGTGAGCCAACGCTAACAAGTCCAAAACCTCAATTCCAATCGCAAATGAACATCGAGTCAATAAATCCATCGGGTAATGGTGTTGAGATACACCATGGACGAACAAATTCCCAACCGGTCACAACTGAACGTACAAGTGGTATCACGCAAACAAGAAGTAATCACAATTTAGCGATGAATGGAGAACAGATTCAGCCCAGTAGCAATGTGTACAGTGATCCAATTTACGCATTACCAGTGAAGCCGTTTCTCAGCTCCCAGGATGTACGGGTGAATGGACTGTCAGCGAAATCCACGGTACAGCGGACAGACGTTTATGCACAACCAGTGAGAGTTCGCAATGTACGTAATGGTGGATCATCGCAGCCTAACATTGCTCATCTTGGTAGAATGACCGGCGATGAGGTTGTTTATGGGGCTGGTAGAAATGCTCCACCGCCATTGCTACATAGACAGTATTCCAATCCTCAGTTGCCAAGTAGAAATTCAAGTGATGGTAATGGGGGATTGAGGAATCATCTGTCTAACCAAGGGCTGGGAAATAGACTCAGAATTTTTACGGGAAATGCCGATCAACAGGATCAATTGCAGCGGAATGTTGAGGTATCTGGCAAGAGCGTACATGGGCCTGTTCCACCAAAACCACCGAGGATAATCACTAGCGTCAATCGACCGGCAGTACCACTTCCTGATACTAATGGGGAACCTCCGCCCAAACCACCCAGGTATTTTATTTATTCATTACATCAAAAAAGGTCGTCTCATTAAAATTCCATTGGAGACTCGTCATAAAATGCATTTTAGACTTTGAGATGTTCAGTTGAGCCGTTGGAAAGCTTTAAATTGAGTCTTCTTTTTCCTTAAAGTCTTAATTTTAATGATAGCTATACCGTCTATTCGATCCTTCTCAAAATCTCAATTTAGGTTTTTTGAAATTTAGGTCAATTACAGCTCTCAGTAATTATATTATTCATTCCAATTGTTCGTTTACCACATTCAGGAATGCTATTCGCAATGGACCAAGAGCGAGACGCGGTAAACCAGTACAGAGAGCTCCATCAAGACTATATCGAGCAATCGTTGGACCCACCAGATGTCTCAATAAAACCCAGTGTGTTGGACCAGAGTTCGTGGTTCGCGCCAATCAACCTCCGAAATTACTCACTGTGGGGGACGTAAAGGTAGGGTGAATTAGATGAAAAAAAAATTAAGTACATCATCTCCTTGGAGCAACTAATTGATCATCAGTTGCCAATTTAACTATTCGATGAATAATCGCCCATTCACTCGTCCGTATCATATTTGATGGGCGGCTCATTGTCGTCTATTCTTTCATTATTTGAGTCGTTAGTCATTAATTACATTTTAATTGGTTGAATTATTTTTGATTGTTTTATTAATTCCCATGAGTATGAGAGAATATTGACTGATGTTTGTTGGTATAATATGTTTATTATTACAGAATTGTCAGGAATAATATAGAATTCATTTTTATAATGACCGAAATATGAGCTTCAACAATTAAACTCGATATTTGTTTACCCAAAGTTGGAGCTCTGCTTGGAAATGTAGCTTTTCAGGATTTTTTTAAAATACGAAAGTGATATAGTGAAAAAAAATTCGTTATTTTGTGGGATTAGAATTTGACGATCACCATTCACAATTAGGGCAGGTCCTCAGGGACAATTGGGGGATGTATATTAGGAAGTATGCCGAGTACGGAAATTGATTGATAATGCAGAGCTGGAACAAAGCTCAGTTATGGTTTAGTATATAATGAATAGTATTCCACAATAGAAAGCCGTTCTGTTCAGAAGTTATGGTGGCTTAGAGAGTTAAGGACGGAGCTATTGTCGAAAGACAAAGATTCCGCTTTAGACGACTCATTTTTGTGTGACTACCCATCCATTTAATATTCACACTTGGCATTGGTAAGTGCCACATCGGCTATAGGAATAGCTCGCTTATCATGACAGATAACTTGCGAGTGAGGCGGCCTACAATACGTCATGATTTTTGTGACTTCTTCAAAGAAGATAAGTTCTTGAAAACTTATCCCATAATTATATTTTATATTTATTATTATATATCAATAATTTACTGATGAGAGAAAGAGTAACTGGTCGAAGTTTAGTTACAAAATATCTGTTAACTTCGCGAAAAACACAGAAATTATTTACAAAATTATGTAAGCCTGGTAGGACAGATATCTCAACCAAAAACTTGAAAAAAAAATGAAAAAAAAAATTCCGGTACCGGGAATCGAACCCGAGCCGCCTGGGTGAAAGCCAGAAATCCTAACCACTAGACCATACCGGATTAGTTGCAATGAGCCCCTACAAAGGTGGTTCTCCTTCATCGAAAGTGTTCTAGCAATATCTAAAAATAAGTTGTCGCTTCCCAAGTGTCCTCGCGTAGCGAATTCTACGACAAGTCAGGATGGCCGAGCGGTCTAAGGCGCTGCGTTCAGGTCGCAGTCCACTTCTGTGGGCGTGGGTTCGAATCCCACTTCTGACAATTTTTATTTTTGTTTGTCTTTGTAATTATTGTTAATTAACTTGGATTTTTCACTTCAGAATGGCTGCGGTGGCCGAATAGTTGTGATATTACTCACTGGACAAAGGATCGACGTGACCTGTGACCCCCAGAAGATAACAGCCGGCGAGCTATTTCAGGTAATTCAATTAAACCCCACTGAAAACGTAAAGCAAAAAGCCTAAAATCAATTTCACCCCGATGGAACGATACCCAAAGATTGATTGATGGCATTCATGCAAAATGCCTACGTCGATAGAGAGCGGTCATATGCTGTAATTCATTGACCCCTCTATCATCCACAAGTGCCATCAATGGCGGCTGAACGATAAGTGTTACAATGATAAATTTATCCAATCATATTGATTGATAAAATATCCATTCATAACTCCGTAAATTCAATAGTTTGGAAGCTATTCGTAACCAAAACCATCTGAAGCTCGTCAAAAGGGTTTAACTCCTTGATCCAACAAATTCCCAGTAACCTCGGGCTAAAGGCAAAACCAGGCAATGTGCCAGAAACCATTTCTCTCTCTCTCTCTCTACCTCTCTCTACAACGTTACCTATGATCTCAGAACTTCTCACGTACTTCAAAAGCCACACAATGTAAATCCCCGAAAAGCAAAAGTTTATCCGCCTCTCACTAGTCTTCCAACTCAACAAATAATCCACTTTTCACGCTGATCCGTCATCCCCATCGAGAATAAGATCATCTGTGGAAATTTTAATGAGTGAAAACTGTAGCTATGTATACGTAATCGGAAGTCTAACGTTCAACTTTTTAATAAAGTTTCAACACCGAATATCTCCCTCACTTTGAGTTTTATCCGATAGGACAATTCTCATTAAAAACTTTCAGATATTGTTATATTCAGCCCTTCTCACTCGATTCCATATTGCCGAGGGCCTCAAATCAAGATTGCAAAATCACAATGTGAAAGTGAAGAAATACTCAAAAGGTGCTAGCATCCGTGATGGAAAAGATTGCATGCAAATAATGAAAGATTGACAATAGGCACTTTATTATTATTTTCCCATGCTGTAGCTGAGATTGGGAATAATAATAGAAATCGAAGATATCAACTTGGCTGGTTCTATTACAGGCAATCGTTCAAGCGGAATCACTCGACGAGAACTTTACCCTCGGTCTGGCAGCATTATTGGCCGGGGATTTTGCCATGTTACCACCGGAGACTAAGCTAAATAAGGTAGCGCCTCCAGGCTGGTTAAATAGTGGCAAAAGTAAGGGTCCCCTGGGTCTGCCCACCAGTTTCATGCTTTATCTGCGTCTGCGATTCTTCCTTCCCTCGTTGAGGGGAATCAGGTAAATGACCTTTCATCATAATTACCCCCCGACGACGTGAAGATCGTCTTTTTTTAGCAGAGAAATAAATTGCCCAACTGAAGCAGTATAACTTCATTAATTTTCTGCATTTTCGCATAAATACTTAATTTCACAAATTGTAAAAATTAATATTGCCGTAGATTTACGTGCATAACCACCCCATTAAGAAAATACGATATGGCAAAGGGGTTGAAGTGATTCTAGGAAAAAAAAAATCCTGGCCAATATTTTTAAAAAACAATTCACTCATTACTAAGAACTTTACCAATAAAATTTATTTCCTCCCTCATTTCAGAAGTTGGATATCCAAGCACTTGCTCTACCTCCAAATAAGAAGATGCATACTGGAGCAGCAATTAGTTTGCCCTTTGACTCAACTCGTTAACCTAACGGGTCTGGCCCTGCAGGCGGAGTTTGGTAACTACAGTGTAAACGTGAGTATCTTGATAAAATTCCCGTAAACTTACTCCCCTATCCAAGAATGCAATTCAAAAGGATTCTATTGTCCCATCAGGAGCACGGACGGGGTGATTATTTCTTGTTGGAGCACTACATCCCCGAGTCGCTTATTCTCAGCCCGGACCATCAGACTTCCCAATTAACAACTGAGGCCCTGAAATCCCGCTTACACCAAGCCCATCGTGATCGTCGCGGTCTTGACGCCAATAGCGCCGAAGAAATGTTCATAACTCATGCCCAAGGCCTCCACGACTACGGCTCCCACTTTTACATAGCAACAGTGGACACCAGAGAGTTGGATAAAATTGCTGATAGGATTAAAAAAATCGAGGCAAATCGAACAACCATCACCACTGCTGATCGTGCATTATACCCTGACCCTGATATATACCAAATTGATGGTACAGACTATGCTCTTTACGGTAAAATTGAGTACTCGAGTGAGACGACGTATGGTAATATTGAGCCCATTGCAGCAATGAAACATCACAACGACGACATTTACGCTGTACCGAAGAGTCCCTCCAGTGCAAGTGTTGCTGAGAAGAACAACAATAACATCAGCAATAGCAGTAACAGATCTCGATCGAAAAAAACGGAGACCAATGTGTGGCTTGCCATTCACGGCCAGGGACTCAAATTGTTCGAGAGGGCTGGAAGACCTAGAGAGAGAAAGGAATTAATTCGTGTTCAGTGGAGGGATATTCAGACTCTGAGTTACAGCAAGAATTGTCTAGTTGTTTACACGAAGTTCGGGGGAAAAAGGGCAAAATTTAAACTCCGAATGGATCATAAGAAGAGTTACTATGCTTTTAAGCTTACATCCCTGCATCATCAATTCTTTCTTAAGCTCAAGTCTGAGCTTACCTCGCTCCAGGGACTGCAGAAGGACTTTGGAGTGGCGTTGGCGGCGGAGCGTACCTCGCCGAAAGTGAAGAGCGGGAAAACTTCGGCATTGAAGATTTCTATTGGTGAGGGGACGAAGGGGGATACGAAGGCGATTGGTTTGGAGGAATTGCAGAATAAGGAGAATGAGAATCCGCAGAGGGAGATTGGCCAGGCGAAGTGCGAGGATGATGAGCCGGTTTGTTATACTCCTGAGGAGGACGCTCTTTACGCACAGGTTCACGCGAGGCTGGAGCCCGAGGGAGCATCCAGAGACACTGAGGATGAGGGGGAGAGGGCGCAGATGAGAATTGAAGAGGCCGAGGGGGCGGCCGGCGATGGGGGCACTGAGGAGGAGTTTAATTACTCGAATATTGGGGGAACCGGTGGGGGGTCTAAACAGGGGACGAGTGAGGAGCGGGCTGAGGTTAAACACCCTGAGGAACTCTATGCAGCGATCAATAAGTCTTTTAGTAAGAAGAATGGGTATTCCACGTCGGAGGAGGTCTGGGATGGCTCAGGGAAGAATTCGGGGAAGAGTCTTGCGAAGGTAGGATTTCAAATGTTTTTGATTTGCATGAAAATCGTGGGAATGTTTTAATTTAGAACTAGGGCTTATGATGACATTTCCGATTGACATTTTGATTAGGATTTTTGAAGGAATTATTTTCAAGCTATCAAAAATATTGATGAACTTGTAAATTTCTAATTTATAGTCTTCATCAGCCACACTTTGAGACCAGTCATTTTTTGTTTTAGTCTTGAAGTACATTTGTACTTGAATATTTGTACCTCATTCAATTGTTAAGGAATTATTAACTTCAAATTTGAAAATTATTATGTTTAAACGAATGTAGTCATTGATCGATTCGATTGACAAATTTTTTTTTACTGAATGCAGGTAAAAACATCGAGCCTCCCGAATTACGGTACCCCACGCCAGAATACCGGTTATCGCACACCGAGTCTTCCACGTCGGTTGGGGGTAAAAATGGGCACTCGGGCGATCTATAGCAGTCTAGTACAACGAGATCCCGGCCTTACCGACGATCTAGAATCACTCTCATTGAAATCAGACACGGCCTCGTCGATCCAATCGGCCTCTGTGCACTCCACAGAGTCACCTATGCCCGAGGCTTATGTACTCAGTGAGTTCAAATTATATTTTTTTTCAAATTTACTTTTCAATCAATTCTTTTCGTTTCATAATTCTTGTAATTCTTTTCCATCTGTCATGAATGGTTGGAATTTTAAAGTAATTAAGGTTTTATTTCTATTACATTTTGAAGTTTTAAGTCGAGATTTTTGCTGCCCAAATTGAGGTTTTCAAATACAAAATTGCCCAAATTGAGGTTTTCAAATACAAAATTGAAACATTCAAAATTTTTCCATTGAGACATCCAAAAATTTTGAAAAATTGAGTTGTCATTCCTTTCTTGTAATCCACATAAATTTGAATGATAATACCACCCCAAAAGAAACTCTTCTGTACTCATTTTAAATGGGTAGGAATTTAGGGAGAAAGAATTTGATGGTAACGAAAAGTTTTTTTTATCAGACGCAGAGGTAACGAAAAGTTTTTTTTATCAGACGCAGATATCAGAACGGACGACGAGACATTCAGAATAGCTAACGACGAGAGTATGTCAGCATCGCTGGTGGCGAGGCTCGAGGAATTGTCATTCACCGAAGAGAGAATTCTCCACACGATAAAGCTGGAAAGGGGTCACGGGGGGAGTATAGGGCTGCAAGTTACTGAGGGTAACGACGGAGGAGTATATGTTCAGGCAGTTTCCGTTGGCGGTTCTGCCGATATGGCTGGCAATGTCAATAAAGGTTCGATTCCATTTTATTAGTCGTAATTTTTCAGTGATTCTAAAGTTTACGGGAAATTACTTGCATTTTTATGCTGTTTTCATTTGAAAATAAATTTCGGAATACTTATTTCTTGTGAAAATACGGGAGAAAGATCGGAAAAATTGTTTCGAAAATTTTTTATTTTCTTAGGGGATGAACTAGATTGAAGGTGAAATGAAGGGGATGAATAATGGTTACCTTCAAGTGGTCACGCAGTAAGAGGAATATCCATTACAGGGTTTTACGATTCTTGGAAGAGAAAAAGTTGGCAAAAACATTAATTCCTTCTTAATGGGTAATTTTTTACTTCAAATGAAATGGAAAATGTAAAGGGGGAAACAGTCTTCAGCCCATTTTCAGTAGATTTGCGGAGCTTATTGGTATAAATCTTGATGAATATCGAGCAAAATCAATCAGCGACTTATAATCTTAAATGGGAACTACACTTTGTACTTGATAAAAAAAATTAAAACGCTCTGTACCGCTCGTTAACAATTTTTTAATTCCTTTCCACATCGATTCATACGTATTGGAACCTTTATCGCAATGACATATTGCAAGAAAAAATCTTGAAATAATTTTCTCGGGAAAGATAATAAAATGGAGCGTGGATAACGTTCCAAAAAATAATCGAGCCGGACCTTTCCGACTTTAAGAAATTCGGAATGGAGCTCTTCAGTCGTTAATGTATAAATATCTCGGTTTTGGCCATTGAAATTTTTCATTTCTGATTAACAGTAGGATAAACCTCAAATTGAGTAATTATTTCAGGTGATAGAATCGTCGCAATAAACGGCCAGAGCTTACTGAATCTACGTTACGAGGATGCTCTGAAGTTGCTGCAGAGTTCGTCGGAAACTGTTGAGCTCGTTCTATCTCAGTTCACATCTGACCGAGCTGATGCACTGCGGCAACATCACCAGGAGCCACTTGTTAATAATTATCTCCAAAATTTGAGATTTGATATCTCCTCGGAGGCCGACGTGTCCGGGATGACTAACAAGTGGCTGTCTCATAAGTCCGGGGATGTTGCTTCAGTGCAGAACACATCCAGTGCATACAGCAGTGCCGCCTCGAGTGCCATGGGTAATCACAATATCAACGTGTATCAGATTGAGGATGGCTTTGCACTTAATTCAGCTAGTATGCTGCTGAGCATCGAGGACTTTGACGTCAGCAGAACGAGTCGTCAAGTTTTCATTTAAAAGGGTGAGAATTTTTGTTTTCTAACGAAAGGAAATAACGCCATAAAAATCAATTTTTATTTGAGATTGAAAAATTTCTATTTAATTCCTTCGACAGCCTCAAGTAGGTAATTCGGGAAACTGAAAGTTTTTCAGAAAATAAAATTCCCGAGTTTTTAACAAAATTCACGAAATTGGGGATTTTCTAATTTTTCTGATTCTCAATTTCTATAAAAATAAAGGGTATTTGAGCAGAATAAATTTAATTGGAGAATTACTTGTCGAATCTCTAGGTTTTTTTTGACTAGTCCTTATGAATGATTTCTGCATATTTTAACTGCTAGTGCACGTCAGACTATAATTTTGTTGTCTGATACTAGACTGTTCTGTAATTTTATATACTTCACGTACTGTACGTCATATATTGTTGGTTTACACTACCATTGACCAATGTCGATAGAAAAAAATCGAAAAGTAGGGAAAACAATGGTTTTTAGATAACAAAACTATTGCAATAAAATCGTTGACTTTGTATTAACACTTTTTTAATAAAAAAAGAAGTTCTCTCCGGCGGGGAATCGAACCCCGGTCGTCCGCGTGACAGGCGGAAATGCTCACCACTATACCACCGAAGATGATACCGCTGTGCGAAAAATAAAGATTACAAGAATTTACCGTTACGATAAGCTCAAATTTGCAAATAATTTTGAACAAAAAAAATATTAGCTCAAAGAAACTTTCCCATTCACTGTAAACATGGTTGAATGGTTAAGTTGAGTGGGAGGAATGAAATGAAAATAAAAATAGGCCAGCAAATACCGTAATGGATATAAGAGTCATTTATGACATATCATTACTTTAATTGGATATAAAAGCATAGCATCCATAGAATACTGTCAACATTTTCATTCTAAAATCACTGCTTCCAACGTTCAATTTACTATTCCCCTTGGAACGACAAATCCTCTTCTTGAGGATCTCACTTCCGTCATTCGAAAAGTGGAATCAATGAACTTGATGGTATAAGTTACCTTCCTAATTAAATTGCAGTCTATCTCGTTAAAGAAGCCATGTAAAAAGTCCAGTTCTGCGCAAGTTCCAATCTCCAACCGCTTCCTCAATATTGACAGTCATTTAATATTTATGAGATACTTCATTCCGTTAATGAACTCAATTAATAATTTAAAATACCAAAAATGATTATAAGAAATTAAAATTTCATTAACTGACATTATTATCAATAATCGTTGATTTCAAATCAAATATTCAATGATTGGCTGGAGGTGAAAATGCCACTGGAATACTTTCAAATTATTTTTCTCCCTTGCATCAATTATTTATCTTCTCATTCCACGTGAAATGGTAAATGTTTGTATTGACAAATGCCCTCAAGTTTGACTAGTACATTTGTAAAAATACAACCCCTGACATTGTTATTGAGCGAGCATTACGGAAGCAGTGACAAGAGAGACGGGGGGAGGACAAACTGGAAAGTAATCTTTCACTCCTAAGGAATCACCTTCCAGTCGTTGCGGAGCATTCAAACTCACCTGGCCACTGCCTCCAGGTTATCGCGATTTCCCGGGTTGAAAAGAATTTTCATTTCTCCTCGACTTGTAGCTATGAATAAAAGTAAGATAAAACTACCAATTTTCCTCTATTCGTGAAATTTACTTGACTTCGCTGTAATAAATATGAGAAGATTTATTCCAGTAAATTCTGGGTTATCGAAGTTGATGAAGAAGTTTGGCGAATTTAATAGTCGGTTGAATTTTGCATTATATATTTTTTAATAATGAGGTATTTTTAGTAATCAGGGATTTTCAGAGAATAATTTTGAACGTCCTCTTAGCAATCTTCATTCTTTGGGTAGATGTTTGATATTTATGAAAAAGTGAAGAACAGTTGAGACCTTGCTTCTAATGCTTATGGGCAATAATCTTCGGCGCTGTTGGATTATTAATGATTTTTTTATTACTTTATTGCGCAAGTCTGCAAAATTAATTTCCATT
>JAPYZM010002110.1:0-24798 GCA_030522845.1 Psyttalia concolor
TAAACCTCCCACTCGCCAAAAACCATTTTTTTCACTTGTTACGAAATATACTAGTTCGTAACACGTGAAAAAAGTGGTTTTTGACTCGTGGGATTATATGACTTAATCAAAACAAAAAAAAATACATATTGAAAAAAATGTTTTCTGTATTTATAACACGTAAAAATGTCGACTATTCCTTCCTGGAATTGTAGAAAATGTAATTTCTTCAAATCGGCCGGTCGTAAGAGCTCAATTCATCCTCTAAAAGTGATTAAACGTGTTCACCATGTCCGCCTGTCAGCGTACATTGTGCGACACGCGTTTGTCCTTGTGTTAAATCCTCGTCTTTTCCTATCTATGGAAAAATCCTCGATAATTTTCGTATTTATTATAGGATTAATCCCCTCGGTACTGTGAGCATGGGAGTGAGTGTACATTTGATGGAATCCGACAACCAGCTGCATGTGACATCACACGAGTCTGGTTTTTCATACGACCAATAGAGAAACACTGAACAATTCATTTTCCCCCTTTTTCTTTGGCTGGCTCTCTCTTTCACTTGGTGTTTGCTGTCTTTCGGTAAGCCGCTTATGTTAATGCACGATTTTTGCGCTTTTTTGGAAATTTATCCACCCTGCGTAGTTAATCCGACATGAGACAGGGATTAAGAACAATAATTTTACTCCAATAGAAACGCATTATCGAGGGTTATGGTTAGAGAGTGAGAGATATGGGGCAATTTTTATGATTCTACTTTTATTCTGAAACCTATGGAGAGATTATTCTCATTTCGCCAGAATATTTAATCCCTCGAAAGGACCACTGGAGTGGGGTCAAAGATAACAGAAAGTTTAAGTTTCCTCCTTCGTTTGATTTCGACATTCAGTTTTGCCGATTTTCCTAGGGCCAGAATCGCGGGTAGTCGTGCAAAGAGTTCACTTGAGGGTAAAATTTCTCTATCCATTCAATGCTAAAAATAGCTTGATTCCGCCACTACTGTAATAAATAGTAGAATAGGATTGAACCACCCTCCGCGCTTCGATGTCTAACGTTATCTTTAATCTTTTCTTTTTACTTCTTTCGTCATACTCGTTCAACGCGAGATAATCATCACTGAAAAGACTTTCTAATGTGATAAGGATCCTAACAATGAGCAGGATTATCAAGTAAGCAGAAACGTCAAAGTTTGGGGTGAAGTGAGTGAAATTAACTCATTTCTCTCAGCAACTTTTTCTATTGAAATATGCACGGCCTTTTTGTGGGAGAAATTATGTAGGTGTTGAGAATTATAGAGAAAGGTGGAATATCTACAATGGAATTCTGTCAGAAAATCCCGGAAAGGGGAAATGAAAATAAATTTTTGATATGAATTTCATTCCACAGTAGAATAGAGTCGCCGAGGAATAAAGAAATATAGATATTAGGACTTGTTGAAAAAAATACCGTAGTCTAGGGGCACCATTTCTCCATAAATTCTCCTCGCAACTGAACGAATAATATTTAAATCAGACCATTGAAACTATTATAAATACGCGTCGGAAATGAGGATTACGTCATTGTCAATATTTTCGGTAAAATGCGTAAGGTTTGTCAAGGGTTTTTTTTTTCAAATAACACGGTAGTATTAGTGTGAGACCTAGTGAAGGTGTTGGAGACAATAAAGGACCGTGAAAGGCCGTCGTCATGGACAAACCGAAAGATCCCAAGGTAGACCCAGGCGACAAAAGATAAGTAACATTTTGATATCGATTGAGGATAATAACTGCGCGATTTTTTTAATAGAAGCGTTTACAAAAGAAAGGAGACCAGAAAAAAAATTATAACTGCCCCTTAGGCCTACCGGCATAATTCAGATTTTAGTATATGTGTTTTGTAGCGTCCGCAAGGCATTTACAGAGAGATTACAAGTTACAAATTAGGCTCATATATCGAGGGATTAGATTCTACGCTGTCGATATATACCTTATAGTTTGGGATAAATGGGATGGGATGGAGGGGGCTTTACTGGTATACACTGCGCAAACAAGAGTTCTGAACCGACGGACTACATCTGGACAGCTAGTGAACGTATTAACGTCATAATTCAAGGAACTATTTCATGAGTTTACTCAGGATATTTTTTTAAACTATCCCTTTCTCTTTATCGTTTTGAAGGGTTCGAGAAGTTTGGAGGTATACTCTCAACAATACAAATTTTTCATCATTTTTTCCAGTAATGGAAATAAGAAGTGGAAAGAAAATTAAGAGCACTTTGTCTCGCAATGAAAATTCCCTCGTATTCTATTGAAAAAACGCGCAAACCTTACTATCAATTTAAAAAAGACCACCAGTTTTGACTCATTAGGTTCTAGAACGTAGATCCCAAATTCTAGGTAAACATTTTTTTCGCTAATTATCGATGCAAAAGTTAATAGAAAGGATAATAATGTGTTGGGTAATTTTAATTAGATTATCTTATTCTAATTGTGTCTGCTGGATCCACTAACAGAAAAAATGTGTTTCACCCAAAAATTTATATTTGAACCAAGTGTCATTTGCTTGATAATTTTTAAACAGATATAATTCTAAACCGAATCTCGAGCTCTTCTCGAGATGTATTTTATTTGGAGGAAGTGTAAGGCACCTAGAGTTGATGTTTTCCTTATTTGTCACAAGAATAACATTACTTCATTTCTCTTCTACCTAAAAGTTGGTTGTCCTATTGCATGTAATAATTAGTCTAAGAACAGGAAATCATGATAAAAATTACTTTTTTATTAGTGTAATTCAAAGAACCACGTGAGGATTTGAATTATAATGCTTGACCATCCGCTCGAAATCATAACAAATATATATACTATTTATCTATATAAATATATATATATATCCTCTTATATTCAAGAGTTTTGTGAGTTTTGTGGGCGTCATGGACCCTTTTATTATTGAACCAGACGTGAGCTTCATATAAGTGAAGTTTAATGAGTTTCGCAAGATAAGAAAGTTATAAAATACATATGACATTGAAGGGGCAAAATTGCAGAAGGGAATTTATATAGCACCGTGTTCTATCGCGACAGGAAACCATTGTTATTCCCAATAAAATTGACAAAAAATTTTTTTGTTGAATAAGTGGATACTCCAAGTCGGGTGCCTTTGTAACGGCAATTATGAAATAATTCCATAAATATTTTCATGCACATCGGTGCAGTCGAGCACTTTGGATATATATATATACCCGGAGAATATATATCAATGTACAAAATATTTCAAAGGGTTACTTAATTTACATATGGCTAATTCAAATTCCCAACTTCTGTTTGATTTCATAATATTCTTTGCTTTACTCGATTGACATTTTTCTACGAGTCTACAAAATTTGAGGGTAACCGAAGCGTAATTTATTCAATAATTCGTTCTTTACTCCATTAGCACAGTGAATTTCATTTCAGAATAAACTTTGTACTGAGAAATTTCTTGCAAGCGCATTGATTATTCTATTAGCATGTTTGATTCCCCCAACAGTCGCCCGGTAATTACGGACAATCCTCAATCAATGACAAAGGTCCGAGGCGTCGAGACGGTAAATTCAGTTATCGGGCCTCGTGACTGGCGAGTTATTTTCCCCTACAGTTCCATTTTCCCCTTTTCTTTTTACAATTCACACGTCAACATAGAGCCTTAGAATTGTCCATTGAGTGAATTACGATTTACATTACGGGTAGCCGAGATTGCGTCACCGGGAAATATTTATTGTGGCACGCGGCCGAGGGTTTCACTGGTGGCTAGATTGCGTTGCGCTTTATGTCACAATTTACGCGTACAGTACCACGGAGGATGTCTCCGAGACGGGGTTATAGCATTCTTGTTTCATTCTCTGTCAGTTGGGTGAAGTATTTTACAGATAGAAAGAGAGTAATCAGTAAAAATCACATTTTAGGTTATTGTGAACACGTGTATGACTGATGCTGTTTGTTCGGGGGGTTAAACAATTGGTAAAGTTTAGCAGTCTTCAATTGATGTGGGAGAGAATGGGGTGAACTTTTTTTTAACAAAATAGAACAATAATTACGAAAATTTTCGTTGATGTTCATCTTGAATGAATTATCATATTTTTTAAATATTTCTGCAATGATATTTTCATTGAAAATTTATAATTTATGAACAATTTTCGCACAAATTGTAAATTTCAATCCTTTCTCTCGTGTTTCGTTGGATAAATATTCAAATTTTTAGATAACATTCAAAGTAGATTGACGTACATTATTACAAATTTTTGGTAAATTACCGAATAACTTCATTTGCATTTTCAATGTTATGGATTTGCGTTCAATTCAAATTCAAATTATTGATGAAATGTTGTATTTAATTTGGACAGTGAATATAATTGGATTTTTCATGGGAGATTTGTACGGCTATTTTCAAGCTCATTAAAAAATTAACCATCTACTCCAATTAAATATTCAGTGCATTAATAATTGAGTACAATTATTACCTGAATTCTTAAAATATTCTATAACGTTGATTGACATGCGGAACTAAAAATAGCCATTCCATTGAATGCTTCAGTTTTCCACTGATTTTTCAGTAAAAATACGGGGGAATATGTAGATTATAACGCAGGCTATTTTACACGGCCAACCCGAGGTATTTTGGAGGCATAAATTAAATCCTAAGATTGAATGTGTAAAATTGCTCCAGGGATGATATTGATTTTCAATATTCCGCACTGTATCAGGCTTGGAGCCATACATCGAAAAATAAACTTAGTAGTATTATTATTGAATATACCGGCCGTTAAAATGTCGTTGTAAAATAAATGCAAGTTTCCTGTTAATGAGTAGGTAAAATTACCAGTTTTGGTTATCATTTCGGGAATAATTTTCTAACAGTGTAAATGCTCATGTGGATAAATAGAACACCTTAAACTCTGCTTTCTTTCTAAAGTATATTGTTAAATTTCAAGTTAGTAGGCGGTTTTGCGTTGAATGTGTGGAGAAGCATCGTATTTGAAGGTATTGAGCGTCATCTCTAGGGCCACGGAGGGTTCGTGACGCAGCTGAATATAATAAAAGGCCAAACTTTGACCCGGTTATTTCTTTCAAATTATTTACTGAATTATTTCATGCAAATGAATCGAAATTATAACAATTTGGGTAAATATGTTCTTAAACTTTTTATTTACAAATTCAAGAATGTTGGCAAATTTTTAACTGAGCTGAGCTTGGCGTCATATATTTATTTATTTTTTTCTTATCGTTCAAAGTAACTGTGTTTCCAATTTTTACCCATCATTATTTTAATTCATAGGCCCATTTGAATTCAATTTTCCTCTCTGCATTAACAATTGAATCGAATTTTATAGTATTGAATTTAATCCTCGGATACAATATCCCAGTATGTTACACTAAAATTGAATGTTGGTCAATGTTTTGTCAACCACTGTTGAAATTACAAATGAAAAGTTTTAATCTGCCTTCGACGAGTGAGAAAACAAGTTTTCACTCCAAATACACCGGTACACAAGAAAATTTCCATTTATTTTCCATGTTATAGCTTGTCCATGTCCTTTAAATCTCCACTCATTCGAATACACGAAGTACGCATAAATGGTAATGTTTATATTAAACGCGATTATCTCTCAATATTTCTCCGAGCTGTAAAAAACAATAGCTAAACAAATGAATAATATGTTCATTCAATAAATGGAAATCGACACGTACAATACCTCGGAATATCAGCAGAATGTTTTTCTCCCTTCAATATCACACATCCGCACGCTGAGTTTCATCCTCGTAATTTATAGTTGCATTTACGACTAACTCCGTGACTAAGTTACCGTGGCAAGATGCTGTAGTCCCCTTGCACATTCATAAACATAATATACGGTGCATGGATACTCGGTTAAAGATAAAAAGTACACGATGTGGAGATGAGATTGACAAAGAGAGAGAGAGAGAAGGGGGGTGGGGGATCACAGTAAAATATTGAGAAATGGCTTGGCAATCAACTGTGACTCATTTGAGTTTACATTCTGTTAAAAACGGAAGGGCTGAGGTGGCAGATATAACTGGTGGGTCTATGCAATATTGTAGAAGCTCTTTCTGGATTTGTCACGCGTTAAATCTGTCTCTCTTTTTGACTTTTCTCTATTCTAGTGTGTTTACTGCTTTGAGCGTTTAGCCATGAGGATGATTCGATTTTGATCATCTCTGGGGATCCCGAGAACTGTTGTTCCACTTGAAAAATAACTGAATTGTGTATGGGGAATTGTTTCGCATAAAATCTTCTATGTTCAGAGTGAAAAGTGAGTTTGCGATATTTTTGGTCATTTTTTCTAATAGCTGTTATTTTTATTCTTCGTTTTTCGTTCAATTATAACTTTTAGCCGGAAGGAAGAATTCCACTCACCACTCATTTTCAACAATAATTAAGGGGAGATAAGGGATTAGTGATGGCGTTGGCTGACGCCTACTCAGGAGTGCTTCAGGCGTATACGATCACTGGAATTATTAGCAATTTCTTTTTATCGAACGTACTTACTAATCTATTTACATTTAGTTTGAAATGAGGTGGGAGTGAAAATCACCTTATATTTTCATTTAATGCAATTAGGAGATGAGATTTACTCAATTGGAAAGTTGATGTTAAGCCTTGGCATTTTCCTTCTGCTCTTCTTAGCAGTATTTCTAGGTCGAATAAAATCAAATGATATTCGTTTGTACCTACGGAGCCGCTTAACAACTGTATGTAACTATGTAGTTAGTGTTTATTGCAATTAGAGAGCTACGAAGGAATTATCACGAGATATTATCGCTCGGAAACTTCTTCAGTTTCAAAGATCCTAGGTTACATGAAAAGAAGTTATACATAAATCGAGTATAATTTTTACCCGAATCTTGTATATTTTATATTTAAATGGGGGACATTTTCATTCTACGATAATTTTTGGTTGTAGTAGTTGCTTCTAAAATTCATGACTTTTTTTTTCATGTGGAGTGTGACGTATTGGGATCGACCAATACGTCGATTATTAATAAATATTATAATAATAATAGGAGCAATGGTGGATGACGTGAACTAGGGATATGATTCCTCTTTCCGCTCATCCAGACATTGATCAGCAGTCACACGGTGTTCTCTGCATACCGAAATAAGCAGTTTCACGATCTTGCATAGCCCGGTCCATATTAGTGGACTGTTTGAAAGGGTGAGCCTCTGTCAATGATGACAATGATGACTCATTGTACCTAAATTAATAAAAAAAAAAATCGATAACGATCGGAAAAAATAGAAAATTTAATTTCATCCGCCACCGGATTTCTTCTATTCTATTCGAATGCGTAATATTAATAAGAGAGGAATGAATATTTTCTTCAAGGCGTTGGAATAAAAAATAAAGAAATATCAAAGTAATTTCACGTGAAGTATGAACTCCGGAGCTTTAAATAAAAAACGATAATACGGGAATTTAATAAAAGGGAAGTATTCACCGGTGCGCGGATGTTCAACAGAATTTCCTCCCACCTTTGGCATATTGGTGACTTATTTCCCTATATAGCATTACCTACACCCAGAAATTCCGGTGAAGTTAGAGTGATCCACTTCCTTTACATTTTCACCCTAAGAAAGACATAAAAACTTTTTGGTATTTGTGTGGGTGTAGATTTCTTCTCATTTTTATTTCGTCTCTTGAGCCCTGCGTAAAAGTGCTTCCACTCAGCACGGATTGTAACTGGCTATTCCCGCAAAGGCGGAAGTGGGATCCTTGAGGGGCAACCCGGGCCCGAACACTTTCAATGAGATATCCTATTATCTGCAACTTTCGATACCTACCTATGCCACTTCATGTAGTTATCTCGGCCTCAAAGACGAGAATGGAGAGATAATACGAGTGGTTATATTCTCCCCGGAAATTGTCCAATCTTATGCTTCTCATCCCCTCCTCATAAAGAAATTCCCAAACGTGACAGAAGATAATTAAAAAACTCTTAAGCGGTTATATTGCCATGTTGGTTAAAGAATTCATAGGTTAGAGGAATGAAAATAATGGATTTCAATGCCGCTAAAATTATTGAAATCCGATAAGTAACATTTCAATAGAGAACTAAAAAATGTTTGCATGAATTGGCCAAGAATACCTTGAGACACAGACATTGTGGACTAATTAAGGTACTTCCGCAGCTGCCTATGATTGTGAAACATTTTATGAATGCGAAAATTCTTTTATTCGTCATTTAAATATTACTAAACGGATTTTAATAATTCTCCCGGCAATAGAATCCTGAGCTTCACTTCTACTTACTCACGAATTCTGAACCAAAATGGAAATGTCACTCTGCATACGCGGAAAAAATAAAATTTTCATTATTTACTGTCGCAGCATAGCAGTTTTTAATATGGAAAATCAAATGCAGAACAGTACTTGCCATACGGGAAAATTCCCTGTTTAACGTTGTAATTGTCAGGGGGAATGAAAGGATTACTGGAAGAAAAAAATTCGACGTTCTTCTCGTCCACTGGAGTTTTTAATAGTATTTAATATACAAAAAAAAACTTCAATAGAAATAATTAAACAGAAATTGAAAATCTATGAAATGCATCCTCTAGATAGAATACTCACCAGAAAGCGGGCAAATCGGTAGAATTTTATAATAAAATTGTCTCGTGAATTCGCTAGGATTTTCTATTAGATTTTTTCATACGTCCAGGTTTTCTTCAAATATTAAAAAATAATTGTTTTATTAGATGCGTACCATTATAGGATATTTTTCCTTTCATCTCATTGGCAGTTTTATTTTTAGAATAATTGCCGCAGGTTGTGTATTATGAGACCGTAATGAGCATTCACCCAATCTGAAATAACTGACTAAGTTTCCATTGTACCATCCCAATATGAATTGCCATAAATCGGCGTTGAATCCCAATCGACCGCAGTTTATAAATTCAATACATATGTGTACACCCCTCCACTCGCGTTCATTCAATCCACCAGCGTCAAACGTATCGACCATAAAAAAATAAAAGAAGATACGTGTAGCCAATAAGAATAACGTCGCACGTGATGAATAATACGATTACAGTCCATTGACCATTGACGCTTTCATTTGGTGTTTTTGGGATAAAAACCCCTGGAAAATTTATCCCATTCAGCGAATGGGCGGTACGTGTATTTAGTCGAGTGTGCCTCAATTGTCGTGTGGATCCTCTATGCATCCATTTGTGGATGAATCAGCGAGGGAGGTGTAGAGGGATGTAGAAAAAGAAACCGAGGAAAAATATTTGTTGGATTTTTATTTGTATGTAGGAGCACAGAAATAATGATAAAAGAGCATCCAGCGCCACCTGGACTAAGAAATGCGATCGTTCATCTGTAAAATTGCCGTAAAATTGCCGCGAGAGCGATATTTTATTCCTTTGAGAGGCCCCTTAGACTCCACTTTTTGGGGTGTTTATGGGATTTTATGGACTCATGGAGGTGAAGAGGGGTTGAGGGGCTCTCAAAAAGATCATTTCTTGGTGTCACACCTGGTACAACTGAAATGAGACCCTGCGGTCTGCCGTCATTGGCATCTCGTTCCACTCTCCTTTTTTTTTATTCCAGAGTAGATTTGACTAGAACGACGATTCGCGCGCGCCTCGTATGCTGTCAGTGTCATGTGTCTGCATAGAAACAATTTTGTTTTATCATTAGTCGTCTTTGTTTTAGAATTTGTTTTAAATATCAATTGATCTAGGACATTTAGACACTAGGCCGTGAAGAACTTTTCTGGCGAATATGAGGTTACAGGACGAGCCGAAGGCGAGTTCTGTAATCATATGAGGTAGAAAAGTTCTTCACAGCACGTCCGTGGGCGGTGTTTCACGGCCGCGAGGCGGCCGTGAAGTAGTGCTTTACGCACTGAGTGACAAAAAATGGATAAACATATCCATTTTTATCATAAGTACTTTGCATCTGGCCTGCACAAGTCGTATTAAACTTTTGGCAAATCTATAACGTTCAGCGATGAGAAGCCCAATGCGGACATATCATGACACCATGACATGACATATCAACGCCAAGACACTGACCATGAAAAATTATCATAAATAAGAAGTATAACATTGGGCTTTGAGGGAAAAGAAAGTACGACGTATCCGTGGACTTCCGTAAAAAAACTGTTATTTTTAAAAATAAATATAAAAATGGAATAAAACTCGGGCTCTTTGCAGCGATTGTTTACTAGATGTTATCTTAGATTTTACTATCATCTTTTTGTATTTAGTTTTTTTATGACGATGGAAGGGCTTTGAAAAATGCTCTATATAGTATGGTTTTTCATGGAATGGGGGAGTCTTTCATAATGTCCTGTCATCACACTCGACGCCTGGCGTGCCTTTAATAAGCAGGTGTTGGCGGGAGACGCTTATTACAGTGGCACGCGTACTTACATGTAACCCCGAATGTGCTGTCTTGGCTTTCTATTTAATACTGCGAGTTGAGTGGAATCTTTATGTGTTTATGTAGGCAGAGTTGAACTTGCAGTTTTGTTTATGTATTTATATTATGCAGACTAACAATGGAGGTAGATTAAACCACTAGTCATGCTTGGGTGAGGTCAAAGTAGACATTTTTTGGGTATCCACATCTGACTTTAATTTTGTAGAGGAAATGTCATACTACATCAAAGACGATTATTTTCCGGATTCTTCGGTCTTTTCCGGATGAATTTAATTTTTTAAAGAATTTAAATAAACAAGTAAGTAGTAGTCTAACAAGTATAAGTATCAGAAAATCGCGTTTCGACGGGGAGAATCAATTGTCTCATTGTGTGCAATTTAAGGTGAATCTAAATATTTCAAAATTGTCACAACAAATTTCAGTTTCAATTACTTTTTTTCTTCAATAAATAAGCAAAACATTATTTCATTCGTCCAGCAAGAATCAGGATTTACCCACAAACTTAGACGAGATTTGGCTTACAACCCTGATCCAATGATGACACCCAAGGTTGGATCGAGGCTCGAACACTGGTGGGATTTCCAGTCTTGGAGAGATTGTTATTTTTCAATGTTCGTTGAAGCTTGATCCAATCTTATATGTCGAGGCTCGACCAGTCTTTGTCAATCCTGAATCAAGCCTGATCGAACCTTGTTTCCATCGTTCATTCCTACCTGGGGAGCGTTTACTGTGGAGGATATTGCACCGCCATGGAGATAACCTGCCCGAGACTGTCAACGTGAATGAATCATCCTGATCATAACTCTCTTTCTGTCCCATCTAATCCCCAGTTGGCAGAATAAAATATGCAATATATATTCGATTCTCCAGAGTAATCCGTGAATGCGGATCAGACACGTATAGGACACTCCGACAGTTTATTCCCCTATATGCATCATATGAATTTATAAAATGTACCTGAGGGATCCGCCAACAATATGAATAGTCGAGTTGAAAATATATCAAGAGCTGTGTACACAGAGCAACATAAACTGTATGTTACGAAAAGTAGGGTCTGGTTAGGATGCAGTTGCCGCGTCATTGCGGATCCATTATTCCCTGTAGCAACTAGCCGGACGTCTCACGATGCGTCAGAAAGTGAAGCCTTCAGGAAGAATAAAGAAGATACTCCCCGGCTTTTAGTAAATTGCGAAAAGGATAATATATTCACTTTATCTGATCCAATCCATCCGCCACATGTTCGATCGATTGAATTGCATTTTTCTTTTATCAAACTCTCATGAATATTTATTTGTAAAATCAATCATCGTCACTGCAAGGGCTCTTTCTTCTCTCACTGCCCATAAAATGCCGATTGTTTCTCACTCCACTTCGTTCACTCTATCTTCCGATCAATGAGAAATGACGAAACTATAAATCAGTAGGGAGAGTAGGTAGAAATAAAAGGAATTCTCGGGATTATAGAATACACTGAAATATTTGAAAATGAGAATTAATAAGAATTAAAATTAAAAAATTCTGCTACTACTGAATTTTGAGCAAAATATCTAATTTTATTCCACTTTCAGAATTCAACTAACGAACGAATTAATCATGTAAAAATTATAAATTATAAAGCCATGGATTTTCTGGATGTAAGTGGAAATATTTTTCATCCTGAAGTATTTCTCGATTTCTCCTGATATTTATTATACGTATCAATAAAAAAAATCGCATTCCGAATAGTATAAAGTAGGAACAAAATATAAGTGAAAAACCAAAAAATGACAAGTCAATCCGATTTGCTTCAAATGGCGGAATTCCCCTCAAGAATTATCACAAAAACAGTCTCTGCCAGTTGAAGAAATCCTCTTTGGCATACTCGAGAGAATAATAATAATAATTTAAGTCGCAGTAAGAATAATGGATGAGAGGAGCTCTATACTAGAATGCAAACATGAAAGAGTGAGCGCCGTATTCCATATATCTCGGATTATTTGAGTGCAGTAGCGAGGGTGGGATTTTTATGAATGAAAAATTTTTCAAGCCCAGTAGGTAAGATTCACTCACTGTAAATGAGCTTAGGAGATCAGTGCACCGAGTGACCAGGGCCAAAAAGACGTGCATCAGCCAGTAAAGCAGATAAACTCGGTTCATTCTCTTTTCTTTCAGTAGGGAGAAAAAAAAAGAGCGTCGCTGGTAGTTTCACGGACGACGTCATTACGCCCCATGATATTCTCACGGGTGAGACTGCCTCTGTACCAAGTGCATTATTATATCCGTTTTGGGGATGCAACCGGGGCCGATTCATCGTGCCTAACAAGCCGTGGGGTATCCATATACATGGCAGATATTGCTTGGGCCTCTTTTGCGCGTGTCAAAACACGAAACAGTGCAATAGAGAGGGGATGTCATGTGCCATGAGAGGGAGAAAGAGAGGGAGAGGAGAGAGAGGAAGAAAGGAAAATATTACTGAGAAAATTATCGAATGATCTACGCAAGAATAGTCATGAGTGAAGGTAATACAGTGGGATCGTGTGGCTGCTCTTCAGTTGCATTGTTGGCGAACACAATGTGATGAAGTAGTGAATGGACATGGAGTATCTTTTTTTATGAATGGCCTTCCATACCACCTTTATAATTTTATTAATATGCGAGTTTTATTCAGCCCGTCTCTATTCAAAGTATTTTCCATGCCTGTAATAATAATTATTAGCGTTGAGGAAATGTGGAAAATCCGGGCGGGTAATTACTATCTTGACATTTATTTTTGTTGTGTTAAAAAATTAGTTTTCTCGCGTATGACAATCGAATTCTTCGATGGTTGAATGAGCGTATGTTCAGTTACGAAAAATCCATGATATATTGAGATTATTCAAACTAATAAATTTGTTTTTATATCATGCTCGTAAATCTTAAGAGCCCCAGTTGCTCCAATTTTGGTTCGCAAAAGGCACAACTTGACTGATCTATTTATTCAATAGGAGACAAATCATGGGAATAGTTGAGTTGGATCAATAACAATTTTGGTTTGTAACTTACTTTCTATCATTGATGGAGTTTCAGTTGTAATAATCTGATTTATCTACCCTAAGTTGAATGGAGTGCGTCGTTGGTAGGAATGAAAAAACGACTGGAAATCGAAGAATCTATTCTAGATTCATCTATTCGTGACATAAGAGAAGCCGAAAAGGGTTTTTTTTGTCACTCTTTGCATCATAGAATACCGTTCCTTGGGGAATATACTGAGAGTCGCTCTTATGTCATTGATTGTTACTACCACCGATTGACAGGCATCTTTTTGTGCTTCGACAAATGAAATGCGCCTTGGTAGTTCGACGAGTGCAATGAAAAGGATTTTCCGGGCTATCTCCTTCATCCATGTCTACGCTCTCTCTTTTATATCAGAAGGAAATAAAAGCTCGGATCGTGTGTCTTTTCTTTCGTACCATGCACGTGGAGACATATGTTGTTCCATGCATGTTGTCCTCGGATGTAGATAAATATAGGAGAAGATGGTGTATATTTGCCATTCCCATCATTTTTATTTCCCTTTTTTTTCAGTTTTTTTTCTGTTATGGCCCCGCTTGTTTCTATTCTCTTGTTCATTCACTCAAATAGATCTCCTCCTTTTCACGTTATTTCTTCTTTTTCGTTCATCCTTGTAGATTGAGAGTAGTCCTCGAGGTGAGTAGATACAGCGATGAGTGTATTCAGCATCCGTAAAACCGGTAGTTGCTCTGTGCCGGTGAAATGAGCCAAGTTAATTGCACGAAAAATCCCGGTTGCACTTGGATAACAACGGCACTGGCAATTTTTCGGGACTTCAGGGCTCAAAGGAGTATTTTTCTACAATTTCGGGTACTGATTTCTCTTCTATACTCTTTCCACATGATTGTTTTTTCCCTTTTAAATGAAAAAATTCAAGTTCATTGTTAATGATGTCCGCCAAATTGAAAAGGAAGAAAAAGAATTTTCTTCTACTTATAAAATTGGCCTTTCTTTCATAATTTTCTCGAAGACAGATTTTTATCCTTTTCCTATACTGATGTTTCGTAGTATTTTTGTCATCCTATTATCTAACTTATAAAATCTAGGGGGAAAAAATTCGGTAAATAACAGTATATTTATGATCCTCTAATAATAAAAGAAAAACAAGTTGCTGAGACTTAGGTAAATGCGGGTTTCCAATCAAATTTGAAATATTTCGAATATTATCAATTTTGGTTCAAGCACTACGTTTTTTATTCTAATTTTTATCTTGATTTGTAGATTATTACACTTCATGGATTTCCACTTGGTAACTCAATTCCCTAAGAGCCTGCATAAATAAAAATAGTTTATGTAGCACTGTCAAAACTGTTACGACAGTAATATTCCGTTTTTTAATTAGAGAGTTAAACGTATTTTTAATGGATAAATCTCCCAACGGAATGGGCAAGGCAAATAGAAAAGTAAGGAAGAAACCAGAGGAAATATCCTTGAGTGCTGAAATTGACCTCTTATTTAAGATTCCCTAAAAATCACTTTAATATGCGGCATATACCTATACATACCCTCGGCAATTTAATTTCATCGAATAAGTTCAAGAAAGTAGAAAAGAATCGGAAATAAAGTTGTATATTTCAAGGAAATCAATAGAGCCTCACTTGAAAAATCTCATCATGGTAGATATCAGCGAGCTTCTTTCGTACATTTCACGTGTATATTCTGATGGGCGGGGTAAATACGTCATGCAATCTTGTTCCTCAATCACAGAATTTTTCTTGAGTTTCCCTAATATCACTCCTCTTGAGAAATTCAGAAGTTCATGCAACATCATTCCCCAATCACACCGCGATATATACTACATAACGTAGTGAGGTATCTCGACAACTTATTCTGGGAACTACCTCTGCACGCTTGTGGTATATTCCGCCCTGGGGAAAGAAATGATTTGAGTCAAAGCTCAAGCCCCAGCGCAAGGGTTTTTTCGCGGGGAATTGACTATTTCATACATTGAATCCTACAATTTTCATTTTTTTTCTATAAGTGGAGACTATTTAATGAAGAAAAATGAATTATTATTTTCATCACGCTGTGTCGGAAAAGTAACTTTTTAGTCACTGTCTGCTTCACGTCGGGTGACTAAAAAGCGCTTTTCCGACACATTGAGATGCAAAATATCGTTCGTAACTCATGAAAAAAGTGGTTTTTGACTCGTGGGATTATATCACTCGCCTCCGGCTCGTGATATTTTTTTTCCACTTATTACGAAATATACTATTACGAGTACTGTGTGCCGCATTCAGTTGTACACCTAAAGTCATACATTGTTCTTTTTACCCCTGCAATTTACCTTGGAAATAACTGATAGTGTTATTAATCATGTGGTCGAGAGGAAAAATTCGGCACACTTGGCATTACAATTTCATTGTAAACCGTTTTATACCCACAAAATTATTATGTTACGTTGATTGTTTTCAATTTAAATTATTGAAATGAACGAACTTTTAAATTTGTTTGCCACCTGCGCCCAGTAATAGTATATTATGCAACTCGCCTTCGGATCGTGTTACAACCTCCCGCGAGCCGGAAACACCATTACGCACAAGTTTCATACAATATTTTATGTTACTGCGCCCGTAATCTGCGATTCAACCGAGCGAAGCGAGGTTAGAATCGCTCGATTACGGGCACCTATGGCATAAAATTCTGTATGAAACACGTGTATTTGGGATAATGTACTATTGTCTGCTCCTCAGCTCTTCGGCATTTGGTTTTATATAATAGTTCATCTAAAATTACAGAAAGTAAACATAAACATAAACATTTTATTAACAAACAAATGAATTATTTATGGATGAATGATAAAGAGGTGATAAATTTCTATACCTACGAATTTTATATTGCCACCATCTGCGTTTTAATATCCAACATGAAACTTTCGTAAACCGTTATGCGACCTGTTATAAGATGATAGATCTATCGCCTAGCTCTCAGTTGTATTGTTGACATCAACTTGTTTGCCCTCAAAAGTTTTGAAAGTAAAAAAAACTGATAAAAGTTGATATCGAGAATATGGCGACGAGGTAAACGGTAAATTGATCGTTCTACAAAAGTTCAAATTAGCATTTATCAAAGTTTTATGGTGCATTTGTGAAGAAAAAAATCACTTCTGTAGAAAAAATGCTGCTTAGCGCTTAGAAAGGGATTTTTAATTAAAACTCGCCGGAGAATTAGTGTGACTACTGGTGGATGAAAGATGCAAACTCTATTAGATTGGCGTGCAAAAAATATACCGTATTTAATGTTATTTTTAATCTAGGGAGATAAAATGAAGGACCTTTGCACACGAGTAGAATAAGCACGTGGGTAAGAGTCTTTTTTGCAATACCTGCCCAAAAAGTCCACTTTTCGGTACCGTTTTTCGTGCGTAAAGTGGTACATTTCTGTACAGTGTGCGTAAAAGTCAGAAATCGTGCGTAAAGCTTTGCTTTATGCACTCGAATTTCACTTTACACACGATCTTGAATTTTCCGCACTCCGCACACAAAAAAAACACTTTGCCCTCAAAGCGAATTTTGACAGGTAGTACAAAAAATTGGGTGTGCAATACGTACGTATCGCCGTTTTCGCCTCGTGTGATCGCCTAGCACTCGTGGCCGGCTTCGCCAGCCACTCATGCAAGCGATGCACAACTCGTGCGAAAAAGTGCTACTTTACGCACTAGTTGCACAATATACTATTCTTGTAATTGTGACTTTTCAAGTTCATCAACAAACGTGCATGGCACTCATAATGACACTCTCATGTTGTGTATTTTTTTGTCATCTATTTTTATCTCTTCAGACATAATTAACCCTTTCAAGTGCAAAATCTGTGAAATGGAAGTGAATTCCGAAAGCTCAGATGAGATATAGCGATCCCAGAGTAGGATCCTTTGGATTATCGAGAGTAACCACTGTTCTCGTTTCTCTGATGTACTACTTCCCGCCTCTCCACTTACCTCCTACTCGTCGTCAACTTTTTTCTTGTTACCCACGAGAGTACGGAATTGAGGAAGACTGTTATATACTTCACTTCCCTGCTTCGACGAAACTTTAACTTGTGCATTCTCCCGAACACAGAATACAAAGAGTTGAAAAAAAAAGTGGAGGGAAAACGAAAAGCTGCATTACCTTCTAACTCTACTCATCTTATGAAACTCACTCACTCACCCACAACCGCGTGACAGTGGGGTACCTGCACTTTTAAGTCACAAGGAAATACTTTCGCTTTGTTGGTAAGTGTCGACGTTATATCTCCGGTTGCTACCACTAGTTTTTCAAGTTAGTGCTCTTGAATTCTGGGTACTTTCTTATCATGCTTACAAAACACAATGTACATCAAAAATGTACACTGTAGTTGATGACGGTGAGGGGAGAGGGGAGATCTGAAATGGTGACTGCCTGAGAAATTCCTTGTTGAAGTTGGAATTATTTAGATGGGGTATGATTCAGCTATATTTTCTTTTGCTTGAATTAAATAAAATTGACTAAAATTAATCGATCCATCGAATTACAGAGCTGAGATTTTTTCCTGATTTGATATTTTTTTTAATGTAGAGGTCTTAACGCAGTTTATGAAACATTATAACTTTTCAAGAAAATATATATTTTTTTAACTGAGGGATGCAGTTGTCTTTTTATCCATATAAATTTCAATGCTTTAATCTGTGTTTATTAATTATTTATAAAATAACTACATACAGGCCCAAGTGTAAGTGCCAATTGGACTTTATGTGAAAATTTTCAATTATTCCGTCTTTCGGCTCGGTACAGGATTTTTTTAACCAATCAGTCATAAACTACTAAATTTTTTCATTCGGAGGAGGAGGAGTGGAATTTAATAAAATGTTTCTAGTAATTTGTTAGGTTTGTCTATAAAATGACAATTTTTTGTCTGGATGGCAGAAAGTTATTGCGAATAAAGATCGTGCCAAAAAATGGTAGAAAATTTAATTCAGCACGAAAATATTTCTCTTATTTTCAACATGAAATTTCCTTGACTTTACAATTATGCCAATATCAATCTTTTTTCCGAACGTTCTCAAATAAAATAATCTAACATTATTTCCAATTGTAGCTGAAACTTCATTCCACGCCCTCTAATCATGAAGCCACACAGGCGATGGAAAAAGAGAAAGAAGAAATGGAATTTGTTTGCCACGTTAACAAGTTTTTTTCCGGCTTCATCAAAAAAATATTCTACATGAAAATGGATTTTTCCTTTTTACAAAAAAACGCAATGAAAAACTTTTTCTCGAATTTATCAACGAAGCGAAACGTATCAAAATAACATAGTCTGGAGTGAACAATATTTATTCATTCAATGTTTCATTTCATTTCATTACATTGATTATTGATTGTTTTCCTAGAATTCAGAATTCACGAAACCAACTAGAAAAATATTCTTTAATTTTTTGCAAAGCGTATACGTGTACCATCTACCATCTCTACCCTTAAATTATTCATTTCTCAACCCCCTCAGAATTGTACGTACCCTCATATTCCCCCTTAATACCGCCCAAACCCGGACGAAGCACCAATGGAATACGTTTTTGGGATACCGAGGGGGTTGTTCTGAAATTAAAATATCCTTCCTGGGCAATGATGCGAATTTTCGTAGCAATATAACGAGATGGTCGAGATCATTATTACCCCCATATAAAGGGCAGAGATTATTTGAGCTTCCCTCCTGTGTTTCTTTTCTCTTCTTTCGCTCTGGACCCCTCGGTCGTTGTAGTTCCCTCTCTGGATTGGAAGTAGTCACCCCTTGGTAATAAAAAAATATATTATATTATGTGCTGATGGGCATATGCTATACCAAGACCCTAATATAATTTTCTGCGAGATAACGTTACTCGTGATTTTTGATGCGTAGAAGGGTTTTTGATTGGCGTAGAAAAGGTATGTTGCCTTCTACTAATGGGATTAATAGTCATTATGAAAGGCAAATAACATGCGCTGAATTTTCTGTAGCAAAGGAAGAAAATAATTATTTAACAAAATAAATCTATTATGTTACAAGTCTGTACTTTTGTACTTGATAGACTATACTTGTAATGACTGTCGATATTCATCGTTCGTAGCCGTATCCCATTCCTCCGATATGTATCGAATCATATTTTTGATCACAATTCATAGAAGCAGGAGTAAAAATTTACATCTTTTAATATGAACGTAAATCGGAATTCATTCTATCTCTTTCGTTCTGCGGAATTAATTTATAATATCTGTCGTCAAAAGGAATTTTAATATTCGTGCGCGTTTGAACAATCTTACTCATCAACTCCGGCTCAGAGGCAGTGATCCTTAAATATTCCAAGCAGGTGTTAATAATCATCCACCTCCGCGAAACGCTCGCAAGCATATCCAACATGGCGTTGGTGTTCACAAGATAAACATTCATTTTACGGTTCACTGAGTAACGTCCATTTACCCTGTTGTTTAGCGGTCGATAAAATGTCTATTTAATGATAATGGATATCCATACCTCCAAGTTTCAGGGCTCGATTTTCAGTGAAGCGGAATGATGGACTTGACTAATAATAAAAATAACAAGAATGTGGAGTTTCGTTCTATTTCATGTTACGAGAAGTAGAGAGTTGATATTACGATGCGGGACAGTAATATTGGAGCTATTATGGAGTATTTTGATTGAGGATATTTTACTGCGCGTTAAACTGTCGTAGTCTAGAGATACCCAGCTAGCAATGAACGATGGAAACAAGGTCGATCAGGCTTGATCCAGGATTGAGAATGGCTGGTCGAGCCTCGACATCCAATATTGAATCAAGTTTGAACGAACATTGACAAATAACTAGGTTTCCAAGGCTGGAGATCCCACTGTTGATCGAGCCTGGAGTATCAAGCCTCGATTCAACCTTGGGTGTCATGTTTGAATCAGACTTGTAATCCCAATCTCGTCTAAGGATGCTTGTAAATTCTGATTCTTGCTGGACGAACAAAATCAGGATTTATTCAGTTATTAAATAAAAAAAAGGGATTAACCAGAAATTTGTTGTGAGAATTTTTAAATATTTAGATTCAACTTAAATAGACAATGATTCAAATAGACAATGGATTCTTCACGTGGAGACGAGGTTTTCTATGTATAATGTTATGTTACTATTTATGAGGCATTTTTGAAAAACATTTATTGGTATCTTTTTCATCTCGTTCACTGAATCAAGTTTGAAACATGATAGAATAAGCTCGATGGAACATTGCTCCTCATATTTGAGTCAGTCATCGATTTGACGATGGAACTAGGTCTTCTTCTATCTTCAATATCCCTGTCTTGAGCAGTCAAAGTATTCCAACCTTAAACCACGGCTTGATCATATATTGACGACCGATGACTGAAACAATATACGATTCAACAATGGAAAGAAGCTTGATACAAGGTTGGGTGATCACGTCTTGACGTCATATCTTGTTCCAGCCTTGTTCCCATTGTCAAGATGGACTTTTCCTACCTGGGTAGTAAAAGACCAACTTCCCTTGCATCATTATTGAATTGAAACTTGATCACTGATTAATTTTTCTGTTCAAATGGGGAGCTTGAAAAAGTAGGTTTTACGTTTTTTCAACTGCTCAGTTCAAATACTCAATTTTTATGGTTTGCCACATCTCTCTCTTTAGGGTTGCGTCCCTTCAATCCACACGAGGAAACCGATTATTTGATCCACTTGCCTGCAGACCAAAGGCTAATAATCCCCATATACCCTCGGTTTATATTGGATTTTCATGGAATCAGAATCCCCTTGAAGTCTATAAAAACTCAATTGTCTATAGATTAGTGTCATTTTTTCTTTAGCATTTACCTTTTTTGTCTCCCAGGCCACAATCTCGTGAACCCTCCTCGGAACAATGTAATCGTTAATTTTATCTGTCTAATTTCGTATATAACGAAAAGCACTTAGTAATGACTGCCAGTAGTTTACCCCACGGAAAATGCTCTCGTATTTCTTCAGCTTTCTCCAACTAGCCCCTTATCTTGATTGTCTCTGTGCGGCGACTTGGTGGGGTTTCCACACGATCGTGAATCTTGTTAGCAGGCGGGGTTCCTTACGTTTGATGAGGCTTTTGAGATTTATCTAAGCCAAGTCGTTAATTTATTAGATAGGTTAAGATCAGTTGACTCTTCGGTTCACTCTTGTAGATAATCTGGTAGATTCGTCACGATTATTCTCCACTGATTATAGAATAAATGAGATAGAAGTGAGAAATTGGTAAGGAAACCTTGAGAATCTGTTCAATTGATTATAAACGAGAGCAGTCACTTTTTCCATGAATACTGGATAATTTAAAAAGTCTCTTGGAGACTACCCACGCCCACTTATCTCAATCATTTCCCTCGGCTCTCTGGCACGCGCTCATTCAAACGGTTTATGAATTTAAAAAAATCTTGAAATGTGTTCATAAATGATTGGATGAAAAACCTATTAAATCATTAGTCCGCCAGGTTTATTATAAATTCTCGGAAGGAGTCGAATAAAGCGCACATGAAGAGGCACATTGACAAATTAATTAACAACATTTTTAATATTAGTCAAGCGATGAAGTGAGAAAAATGTAGTTCAACGCCGAACGAAAATTTCTTTCAACACCATTCATGAAGATTTCGGACGGAAGCACTCTTTCCGTGTAACAGCATGTAAATTTTTTTTTAAACGACAGGGAGCTAAATTTTTTTTATTAAAATCGTAAATTGGAAAATGAGGGTTTAGGAATTTTAATGATATAATTCACAGATTTCAGGATCAAAACATTTTTCAATACCAAAGTTTACTGGTACCCCCTTTTTTGAAAGGAAATTTTACTTTTAATTTCTTACGTGACAACATTTACCCCTTTTGATCACTCGGAATTTTTAAGTTCAATTCGAAAATTTGTGGATACAAAATAGTATATTTCGTAACAAGTGCAAACAAGTGGTTTTTGGCGAATGGGAGACGAAAGTGAGTGATATAATCGTTTTTTGCGCATGTCTCGAAAAAAATTTTTCATCAGAATGAGCCGGAAAATGGGCTTTGAGTCTCACGGAGTGTATTAAAAAGTGAACTTTAGATCACAGCTCGACGAAAACATCGACTATGGATATTCTCAGTGGATTTTTTTCCGTGAGCAAATAAAGGAGATGCTGTAATTGATAAGTGCAGCCTCACAGTGTCCGACAAGCTCCTACATCAATCGTTTTCTATTAGATGCATGGTTGACACTGAGTGACTACAAAGACCAGGGCGATGCCTTAGTAAGTAACCTACGAATGAGATTGGATGGAGTTAGCGCTTAGAGAAGTGGCCCGGCTCGTTGCTCTGTCCCCAGAGAGATGCAGCCAAATAAAGAGAAAGAGAGGAAGAGAGCGAGAGAGAGAGAGAGAGAGAGAGAGAGAGAGAGAGAGAGAGAGATGTGAATAGGGGATGAACTTGGGTGTCTGGTGCCCCTCGAAAAAGGGCGGGGCACGAGTCCTTCGGACCCCAAACGAAAAACCAACCCCTGGGTGGAGTTACTGCCGATATATGTTGCCTCTGTGACCCCACAAGCCCCAGAACTCGGTTAAATCTCGAGTCGTGACGGTCTACAGTCCCAAAAAGTGTCAGAATAAAAAAATCTATTCTTTTCCTCATCTCCATCGGGACTAAACACATCACGAAGTTTGATCTCCACTTGGATTGTAAACAGAGTTTTCATTGGATTATAGTGCACTGTGAATAGTGAAGACTGATTGTTGAGTTCTATTCAAGCAGTGGTATTAGTTAATGCTGCACAACGTCAAATATTCAAACATGTCGAGAAGCTTTCTTGTGGATTCTCTCATTGGGAATAACTCACCGCCAACATATCCACTTCCCTATTATGGTAACCAACTGCCCAACTACATGTTCAACTTTTTCAATCTTGGCCTCGGCTATCAGCCAGTGAGACCTGTACCGAGGCCACCAGCTCTACCTGTACCGATACCACAGAGCCCACCAGCTGTCATGGGGCTTCCATTATCTGGGCAAAGTCCACCGTCGCCTCTCAATGCTTCGGTCACTAGAATATCAGGTAAACGAAAATTTTATGACCCTTAGAAAATTGCCAAGGCTCTTCTAACTGCCCACAGTCACGAGAGGTTTTTTTTTTCTCTCAACTCCGTAAATTTTGACAAACTCAAGTCAGACGATATAAATTGTCATTTTGTACTGTTGTTGCCACAGTTGATTTGAAATTTCCTTTGGCTGTAGTTTTCATAACATTCTACTTCCCTACAGAAAATGATACTCATTACTAAATTCAATTTACAGAATTACCATCAACAAACGACTCATTATCTCGAAATAGTACGCCTACACCTCCACCAGCATCTCCGAATTCTCTCAACAATAGTTCAAAGAGGATTCGTACAGCTTTTACGAGTACTCAGTTGCTGCAACTTGAGCAAGAGTTTGCTAACAATATGTACCTCTCGCGTCTACGAAGGATTGAAATAGCAACAAAATTAAAATTATCGGAGAAACAAGTGAAGATTTGGTTTCAAAATCGTCGTGTTAAGTACAAGAAAGAAGAATTACCAATGGGACAAAGCCCCAAGTGCTGTTGTTTGAGAACTTGCGGCAAGAAGAAGGATGGCTGTAGTGATGAATCGAGCAAGTGTGATAACGATAGTACATTAAAGGAAGGCAGTGACGAGGAGGGTAAGACGATTGTGGAGGAGAGAGAGGAGATTGGTGATGGCAAAGAACTGGAAGTTAAGAAGGAGCTTCGAACATTACCCTTTCTGGACGCTAGTTATTCAAGCCTACCGAGCTTCTACGATTATCAGGGACAGGGCGAGACAAATGAACTTTGTGATCTTTCATCGAGAAAACGTCGCGGTGATCATTTAGAGCCTTATATTACTCACATTAATAAAAAATCTAAAGCAAGGGGTGGCTCTTGCACCCAACATACTGTTGAGAATATTGTGAAATTATGAATTTATTGGAAAACGGTTAACCCTGAATTGATGGCCGAACGAGGAACTATTACACGGGTAAGAAGAATATTTCGGAAAAAAAAAACTCAATTGTGTTATTGAAAAGTGCAAACAATATCGAAGAGTCGTTTAATTGGATGACAGCATCTAAACTGGGGTTAATATGAAGGGCTCAGTGAAATCCGTATAATCCAGAAGAATTCAAAGACTGTACTTTTAATTATTTTTATGACCGTAAGAAAATTAGAGATATTCAGGCAAGGGAAAATTGACAGGTTTCAATTGAAAAATATATCGACAAACCAGAAAAGAAATTCCTCAAAGAAAAAAAAATGGATTTTCTCCCCGGCGGGAGCAAAGTACTCACTTCCCTCCCGCTACGCGGGAGGGAATTGCGACTTTACTCCTACGCCGGGGAGAAAAATCATGTTCTC
>JAPYZM010002111.1:0-24746 GCA_030522845.1 Psyttalia concolor
ATAACAAATCTGAGGATTCTCTCTTCTCCCATAATTATCAATTTTTTCCTATGAAACTGCTTCATCGACTCGATCATTACTTTCTGTAGTCAATGAAGCTGTTCTGCCACGAAAGATTAATGGTTGTGGGAGAAGAGACAATTGTCAAATTTTCTGGAGACACTGGGGCACTGGCTCCCCTTGAGGCTGAATATCCTTGAGGCACTTCCGCCATTCGTAATCTCATTCTCAATATTCTAACAAATTTTGAACTGACAATGTCAGCCAAATTGGATTCTCAAGTTTTCTTTTTATTGCTCAGATTAACTGAGAGAAATATTCTTTTATACGGGTTCTAACTGGGTGGTAACAATTTTTCAGAATTTTTCGCTTACGTGGAGCCTGGGAACTTCTCCACGCGGAGAGAAGTTTTCCAGGGAAAATTAGCGGATTTTTTTGGGAAATTCTGGATACTTTGTGAATACTTCCGACGCCGTTTGTCCTGGATTATCAGAATCAATTTTTTAATTGCTTGAGAAGACATTATTCAGCTGCGAAGCCATCCGAAGACTTTGGGAAAAAAGAAATTTCCTGGACAGTTTACCACTGATGTTCAGGAGAGCGACACTAAAAGTAAGTTGGGGGTAAGAGAGAAGTCAGGAAAATTCGAAAGTTTAGAGCAGTATAAAGACAATTGCCAAATGAGTACGAATATTCAGTACCAAATGACACTAAATATCCCGTAAAATCTGTATTTTCACGAAATTACTTCCCTTAAATCCCAAAATATATTCCGTGTCTTCGTCCTGAAAATTCAAGTGCTCCTTCGTCCGCATTTTCTGGACTTCTATTCATTTCCCGGGGCCAATAAATCTCAAATTTCCACGCCTCATTGATTTTCCGCCGAAATCATCAATTTTCATTGAAAAAATTCCCTAAAATTCCGGTCAAAATTAAACCTAAAAAATCCACGAAGTTCACTGCAAAATTCGGACAATATTTTTCAACAGTGAAGTTGATTTTCTGACGACGTCCATCTCCAGAGAGAGAATATTTGAAGTATCGCACCGAGAAACTTCTTTGATCGAAGTTCAGGAAGTATATTCAGATTATTTATCAAATATCTCAAAAGGAAGAGATTTATGGGAGTTTATCAAAGAAACTTCTCTCGTAGCCCAACATCTAGTGAAGCATTCTTCCCTAGAACTCTGAAGTTCTGAAGTATATCCACTCAATATACCAAAAAATTTCAAATTCCGAAATTAACAGAATTTTTTTTACAATCATTAAAAAAATCTCCAGAATTCCTCCAAATATCCCCATAAATTCCAAATTCCTAATGACAATAAAAAACATATACTCCTTTTGTAATAACTAAAAAGAAAAAAAATCAACAACACCCGAACATTCTGTACCCGCCATGAAAAATGAAAACAAAAATAAATAAATAAAAATAATAAAAAAATTCAGACGTCACAGTTTGAGTCGGTCTCCCCCTCGCCGAAATCATCAAAGACTGGAGCCTCCCCGAATCGCCTGACGTAATATTTGCCTGACCTCCAGAGGTTGTCACGGGAACTCAGAATTTTGTCTCTCTCTCTCTCTCTCTGCCGTCTAGCTCGACACTTGTGACAAAATGGAAAAATAATGGAGACGGGTAGACTCCTCGGTTTTTCGGAAAATTGCATTCGACCGCTGCGGTGACCCGAAGCGTTTCTGGATCGTACGATGCTGACGGGGGGGCCAGGGCGAGGCGGAAAGCCAGCCGAGTGAGTGCAAGCCATCGTACAAAAGCGACGAGGAAGCGGGCGGTGGGAGGTGAGGCGTGCTGAGGGTGGTGGAGAGGTTGGTGGAGTTGAAAGAAACTGGTGGTCTAGCTTGGAACACGGTGGCACACCACTCGAGAGAGTGTAGCACCAAGTGCGTGTTACTATGCTACAGTGTCGCCCCCATGGCGGCCATCTTGTGGATTAACTCGAGAGAAGAGGGGATGAAATAGGACCGACGAGGCGCCACGCATCGCGACGCCGGCCATGCGCCTTCGCGAAGAAATATAAAAATGAATATGGGAGAGGCGAGAGAAAAAAAAATCTGCAGAGTCCACTGAACAAAGAAAATTCAGTGGCATTTTACATCAAATAGAGTGTAAACTTTGTGTCTATTATGCCGCGAGGTTTATTTTCAGCCTGTGATTTTCGCGCATTTGGAGATTGATTGCCGGGGGCTGAGGGTAGGGGTATTGTTAGCTCTCTTAGTTTAATATTAGCTCTCCTTATCTTTGACAAATGGGGATTATTTCGATTACGAAGTGGTCGCCAAGGGAGGGGGCAGGATGTGAAGATATTTTCTTACACTTCAAAGTTAAATTGCTCGTTTCTGAGATTATCTTCATTTCTTTTTTGGAAGATAATCCCAGCTTTAGTTGCTCAGTAATTAAATATAACGAAGTTGGTTCTATGTTTGATTAATGAGATATTATTCCAGGCATATTCTGATGATATCTGAAGACATCTTTTGGGAGTTTATTTTAGAATGAATTGTTTGAGATAATTTCGAATTTTGGGAATTAATTGACCGGATTTTTATCAGCGAAGACTATTTCCTTTGAAAAATTGCTAAACCACATTTGCTCAATTGAATTGTTAAAAATAGAGTCCGATGTTTAAGACCTCCAACTTTGAATTGAACATATTTGTTTAATTTTCAATTAGAACCCAAGATTTATTTGCTTATTTAATCTCGAGCCCCTGTTCGATCTGAGTACGATTGAATTAATTGTGGGTCAGGAATCTATTTATTGCCAGGAAATCCCTCGTTTGTAATTCCCTAAATCCACAAAATGTCGAGTTAAGCTTCTCTCGATTTTCCCAACCACTGAATTTCTAGGGATTTAACGAAATCATTTTCACAGCCCATTCATCAGAGAAATTTCTCCCGACGTTTACATCTAAAACCACTTTAACGGTTTCCTAATCATAGTTTCAGCAATTGCATGATAGAGTATGACGAAGTAATTTCTACTTTTCCTGAATATGTAATAATTTCCATATGAGGGTCTAGGTGAAAATGGGTGACATTGATTGTCGGCAATTTCGTCATCAGCTAAAAACGCGACAGAAAATGTTTGTTAATTATTGTTCCAACGAACCATTTTTCTAAGAATATCAAGAGATGATTTGTACTTGCATATCTCAAGTGAGTCGATAAAACATTACAAAAAGCCTCGAAATTTCTCATTTTCACGATAAACCGATTTGCACAAATCGTTATAAAATTATTTTTATCAAAGATTTCATCTATTCCGCAAATAAGGTGACAGTTTATTACATAATAATCTCTTCTGGAGATGATATCGATTATTAAAATCCAATTCGAGAATTTAATTCCCAAAACTTAATCAATTTTATCAGAAATCAGCCGAAAATGTCGACATAATTTCAGATTTTATTCACGTCTTCTGATGAATGAGACAACAAAACCCAACAGACCATGTTTCTCCCTAAAATCTGCAGCTATTCCCACAATAAATGCATTCCCATGACAATCAAGTGATGATTTTTACGGAGGACTATCCAATCCCTCTTGGAATAATTCCCAATATCCCCCATTACCCCCTAATCACGCAATTCCAAAAACTCACGTATCCTCCTTATTACGTACTCCCAAATCCCCCGCAAAAAAAAAAAAATCTTTATATTCATCACTGAACGATGAAGGAATGCAGAGTGTCTAGGAATTGGCAAGTTGACAAGCACGCCAGTTGGGTGTATCAATTTAGATACCCCAAGAATATTCCGAACCCGCACACAGAACAGAACGACCAGTCTTACGTGATAAACGTCCCGAGATGGTTTGACAGCGGCAAAAATGCCATTTTTTGCCAATTAACTATGAACAATTAAAAAATTGTCAACAACAGCCACCAATTCTGGCCCCTAACGATGGGGAAAAGAAATCCTTCGGCGAATAAAATGAATAAACCGAATAATTTCACTTCTCAATGCAAAAAAAAAACGAAAGCCAACAGATGACCAGTTCACTCCGACATGCCTCAGTTTCTGCGTTTTCATGTTAAATAAATGAGTGAGGCAAATGTATATAGCCTGAGTACAACCAAAATGACTCGACATCTGGCACGAATGAGATACACGTGTCTAGATATATGAGTTTCGTGTGTATCTCTGGCAATAACCGTCGACATACACAAAAGAAATTGGCTAAGAAATAGTTAGCGGTATGAGACCAAGGGCAGAAATGTTGTAATTGGGCATTAGCTATTGTTGAGAGTAATTTGTTAATTGTTGGTGAGGATTCTCTTGTTTAACGACGCATTATGAACTGCTGATTTATCACAACAGTTGCTTTAGTATTCTATAAAGATATGATTACGCTAATATTTAGATTTTGCTTCGGAATTTGTTGAATTTTCACTGAGAACTGGGACTTAAACGTCGGATTATTTCGGAATAATTTATCATCAATTTTGATAATTTTGCGCTTCCGTATTTTACAGTTCCATCAGCATCAACGGCTTCTGGACGCTTCCATTAATATTTCCTCGGTTAATTAACTTTCATTAACTTAACTCTGCGCCTTTTTATTTTTGAGAAGTTTCCTAATTTAAGAAGAAGTAAACTCACTTCATTTGGATTTTACAACTTCCCCAGTCCCCTTTGTGCCTTAATTTCGTTGATTTATAATTGCAAGAGTCAAACACCGAAATATATACTTGAGAATGGTAATACTCAGAGACTATCTAACGCTAATAATAACCGAAGAGACAATAGATCATTAATCCACCAGAGATCACTGAACTATTGTCTTCAGTCTCTTTACCTTCATTTCTACAAATTAAAATTGCAATTTTTTTATTGTCAGACTCACCTGCACACTTTACACCAACTTTTCCTGTACCCCAGATGTAATCTTCACCTGCAATAAAACGAAAAATTTTGCTTCAGTAAGTCTGGTAATTTGTTTAATTAAATTTCTTTATGTTTATTCAGTGATAACTCACATTGCACACATAAGATTGGTGTTACGAAGTAAACATCGACGAGTGTGTGATGATACTTGTTGGGATTTTGGCTGCAAGGCTCAACTACATAAGATGCTGAAAATCATTTATGCATATTTTTAATAATTATGAAATAGTATATTTCGATACAAGTGCGATGGGGTGTCAATCACACGAGTTAAAACACCCCGTCGCACGTGTATCCGAACTATATTTTTTTTTTAGTGATGTTACGTTCAGCGAGTGGCGAATTATGCCATTTTTCGACACGGGCTGACCGTAGCAGCAGTGACCAAATAGAATATTTCGTAACTAGTGAAAAAAAATGATTTTTGGCGAGTGGGAGGTTTATATCACGAGCCAAAGGCGAGTGATATAATCCCAGGAGTCAAAAACCACTTTTTTCACGAGTTACAAACATAATTTTTCATCTCAATGTGTTGAAAAGTTACTTTTCCGACACAGCGTGACAAAATAGAATATTTCGTAACAAGTGAAAAAAAATGGTTTCTGGCGAGTGATATAATCCCACGAGTAAAAAACCACTTTTTTCACGAGTTACGAACATAATTTTTCATCTCAATGTTTCGAAAAAGTACTTTTCAGACACAGCGTGATGAAAATAATATTCAATTATTTTACTTGAGCTGAGGAGAATTTCTTACTGTTAGGTCCATTGCTGAGGGTAACATACGATGACTCTTCTTCTGTGTGTGTGTCCAGATGAGACGATATGTTTCCTTTCAGCATTAGGACTTCCTCTTATGTACCTCTAGCCACTGGAAAAATATTAAATTCAATTAATGTCTGTAAAAAAAATTCCACTGTCCATGAAATTCAATTAACTAGACTGAATGATGGCATTGTGAAATGTTCTCTCATATTTTTTATCCATGAATGTAGGCTTTAGCGAGATATACTCATAATTGAGAAATACAAAATTAGCCGTAACGATGTCACAAAAAAAATTAAATCACTGGCAGGATGAGTCAGAACATTCCAGAGTGTCTAGACCTTTCTTGCCGAGAATTTTCTCGACTGGAAAAAATGACTCCGCCATTTTTTCGCAAGCTGTTATCTAGATGAATGCATAATTGAGAAATATTTACAAAAACTATTATATCTCAGCAATTGTGTAATTATTTTGCTAACGAAGAGTGCTGAAAGGAAATACCCAGCTATATCCCAGTTACAAAAGTCGCTCAATATTTCCCCCCCCTTAAAAAATAATTATATTACTCATAAATTGAATCATCGAGTGCCAGTGTTTCAATTATGACTAGTTACTCAACCCGAGAGTTGTCTATCTAATTTAGATATATCCGGATTCAATCATTAGTTTACTTTTCCCATAATTATCGCATTATAATATCTAATGATTTGTAATTGATTATTCTAAGTAGTTCTCTGGTCATTTGCAGTCGTAAAGCCGTGTTATCAGCTTTTAATTATCTGAAGTTGTAACGATTTGAATATTGAATGGTTAAAGAAATCCTAAAAGAATTATTTTATTTTTTCTTGATTAATTCCAATCCGTCAAAGAAATACCACATCTAATTAATTAAGTGGATTAAATAGATTGGAACAATCACTGGAAGATCAGTTCCGTTGGAAATTTTTTAATTTCTCACGCAATGACCTAATTTTTTTTGTCCAATCTGTCATTTATAACTCGCAATATTCTTATCAATACTCCTCACAGTAGTCTTAAATATAAATTATGACAACTCACCAGGTACGACTTCTGCCTTCGGATTGAATAAAAATAATCAATAACTTCTTTTGATTTCTTCCAGTAGCGTATTCATTGATTATCAGGATAAGAAATCTTTCTGATATCCTGAATGGATCAAAGAGGACTTTCGTCTCTGAATGATGATCCTGCGTATGCCTTTACTGGTCATTTATAATCCCTGTTTTTCCAACATTTTATTACAATGTTTTTGTAGTTATTCACTGCTCGGGAATAGACTCATCAGTCTCTCCATCGTTCTTTCTCTTATTATTGATCCAGAGAGAGAGAGTTGACTCGCAATTTTGTTTTTTTGTTCTTCAATTGTGAAAATATTGATTCTTATCACTGATGAGTTCAATGGCCTCTCCACAAATTTTCAACATACTTTTGAGATCCTCTAGTTATTCTCTTCAACTTACTGCTGATTATTATTTTTATGTTAGTCAACGGTTTCATCGGTGATTAATCGAATGAGCAATTTTTTTTCTTATCTTTCAATGATTATGTGTAAAAGAGCAATAAGGCTGTGTATTAAAATGCGTTTCAACTGGAAAAAATGTACCATCTAAAATTGTCTCTCGGTACAGTTTGATTGTTTCTAAAATTGTGCAGTGCTTCTGTATTTATTTACTGCTGATTGTTCTTGTTTGATTAATTTTCTAGAAAACCCAAGCACCTTGTGTCATTAGTTTGGTATAAAATTGTTTATGTTAGTTGGTGGATTATTTCACTTTGACTTCGTTCAGTTGTCATCACAGGTTGAGCATTACATGGAGATTTTCGTCCTGCGAACAAAAAATAGAGAGAAAAAATTATTGGCGCTGGGTCAAATTATACAATTAGAACAACAAAAACAGGGAAACGTAAGAGAATTACGTGGAGTCATTCTATTGTAGTTTTTGTTATTATTTTTAAAGGAATCGTTGCCAAAATTTACCCTTGGCGATTGAAGCAATCATTGAAAATAATGTCGAGGACTGGCTCCACGAGAAAATTTCAATATCTGTGATAATTTTAACTCCAAAAAATGCCACAATTTTCATCTTTTTCTTGATGACATCGATAAAAAACCGAATTTTAATCATTAGAGTCGTTATTACGCAATCATCTCCGTAACGAGTGACCAGAGCATAATATCAAGACTCTTTTTTTCAGTCATCCCCTGAGGTAAGAAAAACCACTTAACATAATCACCTGCAACCCTCCATGCCCCGTAGAATCTAATCGTCTAAAAACCACATTCTTCAATAATGGATATTCAATTGATATCTGCTCAATAAGAAATTTCAGTGATAACAAATGTTTTCAGGCACAAAAAACAATTTCTCAATATTTCCTCTGAAAGTCCCATTCTCCAATTGCCAAAAAAAGTTGTCAAAAATATCGACATTCTCTCGTATTCAACAGATTTTTTTCTCTCTCAATTCTATTCCCCTCTCCATTTCCTCATCTTCACAAAGTTTTCCCACATTATTTTTTTTCCGCCGATGTATTCCAACACGTGTCACTTCCCACCCACATTTCCTTTGTGCTTTTTTTTTCTGACAGGCAATCAAATCATAGATGAGCATTAATTTTGATATTCCTCACTCACCAGTCAATCTAAAAATAAAACTAGCCGATTACTCATTCCAAGTATTCCCAAATTATTTTACGATCCTCTGCACATCTGCTCCCCCACGTTTCCCGAGCCAGTTGACAACTTCTCCCCCCTCATTACCCTTTCACCATTAATTGGCAAATATAATTTATTGTTTAAAATTGAAATTGAGTGTCTGGAGAAGGGAGAGCGACCTCTGCGCCAATCAGGCGTGCAGCATCCCTCGAGCTCAGCCAAAAAGCCAAAGAATACCGCATCAAATAATCCCCCCTCCGCCCTCAGACACAAAAAAAAAGCCCAAGTATTGACTAATGCACCAGATGATTTTGTCGAGTCCCCCCAAAAAATCAATTCCCATTTCACAGAAGACACATAAGACTGTGGGCTTTGAGGAGGCGCACGCCTTCCCTGGAGTCCCACTGATTTGTAGCTCCAACGAGACGAGTTGAATGATCCCCCGCACTCACAAAACCTTCAAAACCACAGGCACAATTTTTCCCGGAATAATTTCTTTGTTTTTCTCCCCCACTGAAACAACTCATGAAATCCTACGACAATCATTCACAATTGTGTAAAATTTAGCCGGACGCTGGTAACTCGATAAAAACAACGCGATGGATAAGAAAAATTGATAGGGTACACAAAAATGTGAGTGATTTTTTTTTCTTCCGTTGAAAAATGAACAAAAAAGAGAACTCACTTTGCTTGGAACGCAGTTGCTTATAGATGTCGATTTGGCGATGGAAAAAAGGCACAGTTTCTTTCCTGATTTGTTGTTTCGTTACAAATTTATTGTTGATATTGGGGGTGTTTTATTAGTGAGAGAATAATTATTGTTTTCCGTGATCACAACACGGCTGGAGTACGGTTAACCCACAGGAGGCAGGAGTCACTGCTATCGGCCATTGTGATGCTAAACAGCCAAGATGGCGGACTCTGGCTCTCGTTGACGTTGAACTTAGGAAGTGTCGCCATCTTTGGAGCTTGAACTGAACGAGCATTGTTGAAAATTGGTGTGATAAGGTAGAGGTAAGTTATCACTGTCACTGCACATTTTTCCAGTTGTTTTGGTAGATTTTGGAGTTTGTGAGGAGTGTTGTGATTTTTGCTGTCATCAGAGATATTTCTAGGTTGAATTATTGCGGTTAGAATTGTTGTGAAGACTTGCAAGGGCTTTGTTGAGAGTGTTGGGGGATTTTTGGGGGCAGGATGGTGAATGGTTTGAAGCCGGAGTGCTCGATTTGCACGTGGTACCCGAATTTTGCGAAGGTTTCGATTGAATCGAGAGTTCTAGCCATTCCTGGCGAGGTCTCCAAGTACCTTGAGCACGATGCTTTTGTACTGCCTTCGGAGGCGGTCGCTGAACGGATCGAGAGTGGAGAGTGGACTGATGGATCTGCCGTTGATGATTCTGGGGAGGTGAGACTTGTTTTTCAGGCGATGGTCTGACAGGTTCAGAGATTTTTAACTGATTTTCGGGGTTTGAAGGAGACTGAGGACCAACCGTCCTTCCCGGAGTTCAGTCAGCAGATTCAGGAGGTCATTGATGACTTTGGAGCCGTCTTTGTGAAGGCCAATTGGAGAACTCCTCTGGTAACTCATGAAATTCTGTGAATTTTTTGTGTCGACTAGTCGGCCTCGCGTAGATTTTTCACCTTTTGCAATTATCTGGGAACTATGGGAATTGACAGAAGCTTTTCGGTTGTCTAGGATGCCACTTGGGTAGCTCCAACTAAAACTCTGAAGTGTACGTCATTGGAAGAGGTCTACCTGCTCCTTAAGAGTTCCGATAGAATTTCTGGAGATATCAACGCCGTTAGACAAATGTCCTCTGATTCTCCAGGATTGCAGCCTTGTTTGGTGTTGAAACGGTGGAGGGATATCAATCCCAGCTCAGAATTTCGATGTTTTGTTGTCAACAGGCAGTTAATGGGTAATTTAAACATCAATCATGATGTTCCAATTGTCGTAAACAATTTAGTCAAAAGAGATGGAAAGCATTTGGACGTCTCTCGGTCTCCGGAGGCTGAGTATGCTCTCTCAGTGATTCATTTCGGTACTTTCCATTGCAGGAATTTGCCAAAGAGACTCTTCACAATTCCATCCTTACATAGAGACCGATAAATATAATATACAGAGGGATATCACGAGTTTATTCAACGAGAAGATCAAAGATAAATTTAAACTTGATAATTGTGAGTAGCGGAAATGTTTGGGCTGAATGAAGAGAAATTTTTGGGCTCACTCGTGATACTTGCTTTGCAGATACGTTTGACGTGATTAGGATAAAAAAAGACAAAGTGAAAATCGTGGATTTTGGCCCGCTCGATGACTCGTCGACTAAGGGAACTCTTTTCACGTATTCTGAACTGCACGGTTCGGTCACAGACCCGCCGGAGTTCAGGTTCATAGCCGAGGAGATGGGAATTCAGCCGAACAATAGCAGCCATTTTTGTCTGCCTCAGGAGATCAATGAATTCTTTAGAACTGGGAATGACTCGATGATGGACATTATCCGAAGGGTGAGCATCCCCAGAAAACAAAAGAATTCAATTGTCTCTGCTCACAAAATCAAATGATCTCAGTTATGAGTTTGTCAGTTATTTATTTAATTTTAATTTTAGCATTTTTCGGACCTGGACGGGTCACAACTGGCCCTCGCCCGATGGCCTTCAGCCATTACTGAGTTTATTTCATGGGACAATGCCGGGAGATTTTTTTTACTGATAATTTTCTTTCCTGACTTTCGAACATTGAAATTGTCTTCTCTATCCCCAAATTTCCTCTTATTCTTCTCTAAATTTCAAATGATTTTTTCTTTCAGGAAGTGGAGAATCAACACCTGGAGTAACCAATAATCTAGAGTAATACTGTATCAACATGTGCAAATAAAAAAAAAGCCTATTTTTAAACTGAGCAAACGAGTTCTCTCAAAATTCGCGGTATAAATAAAACAAAAGGGAAGGTTCTCAATCAAAAATCTCACCAATTAAATACAGAACTTTCATTTATATTCTGCCAGACCCTCTTCTATTGATACATTACATAAACTGATGAAACACTATCCTAAGTTGTTTTTTTCCATTTTAAAATTTGTTTTTCTTGAAAGAATTATCGTAATATTGCAATATCTTTTTTTTTGTCAGACCGTCAATCTTACCGAGCGACGTGCCTTATTATAGAAAATATGTCTTGTTTATGTACAATATGCAATCCCCAATACTTCCACATTTTAAATCTGAAAAAGGATTTTCACGATATATGTTTTATTTTCCTGACACGTATCCATTATTATTTTTTTTTCTCAATTAATTCTTCCATCATAGCTGTACAGTCATATCATCGGATTATTCAACTGATTCATTCATTTATTTTCCATCAGATTATGCCAGCCAAAGTGGTTTCAGCTAGTGTTAAAGCTGTAAATTAAACAAGTTATGCGCTCGTTTATTTTTTTAACTTTATTATTTTTTTTTTATTTATTAAAGCCGTCTGATTTCTCTTTATTTTTTTTTTCTCATTAAATTATTGATTTTGGTACCATTCGGTATTATACTTCACCATTTGTGCATTGTTCATTCCATTATCTCCCGCAGGACTCACTCACACATAATTATTTATATATATTATTTATATAAATACACGAGTGTGATCAGTAAATAAATCCATTAATCAGTTTATCACTTGCTCAATCACTGGTCATGATAATAAAATTGATAAGAATGCATTCACTGATACCAATCTGTATTGCTAGTTGATAAGAGTATGATAATGGTTGTCATTTCTTCATCTAAAAACGCCGATTTTTTTTTTTATTATCAATACAGTCATCTGCATGAATAATTAATTATCTCGTCATCTCTATTTTTCATTTTACCCACTCATTCCTCGCGATTTTTTGTTTATTTATTTATTTCTTTATAATTACAGAGCGATTAAAACTATCGTCGCGCTAATACTAAGTATTTACAGAACAGCAGAAGAGGATTGCAAAGCAATTGCTGCTCTCATCGCTGCCATTCCGTTTTATCTCTCTCTTTATTTTCTGCGTCTTCCAATTTTTTTTTCTCATTTTGCTTTTTTGTTCTCATTCATTTGTGCTAATTCAAAAAATTTCTTAAGTTATTCCGTACGGTTTGGGCTAGTCTTGGGTACCCAGTTAATTTAATTTATACGTTTATTTCTCTGTTCATTTGTCAATAATTTGTTTAATTGGGCTTAATCACTGAATTAAATCAGTCACGAATGCAAATACAACCGCTCTGAATACTGTTCGAAGGTGCTAAAGTGCACGTTATCTCGTTTATTTCAATTAAACTCTTATATAAATGTACATTACAAAACCTCTTAAGTTTATTCTTAACGGCCCTTTAAGCTGCTTAAGTACCTGGAGTTAGCAATGGAAAACTCGTTTTTTTTTTTCTCATTTATTTACTTTTTTTTCCCCCTCCCTCTTCGTTCACTAAATTTATAATTCAATCATTCCACTTATTCACTAGTTAATCGTGTTATTTTACGGTGTTTTTTTTTTAGTCATTCTAATTAAATGCATTTGGTACGACTAAATGGAGAATTTTCTCTGTCCAAAAGTTTGTCATCAATTTGACAATTTTTCTCTGCCTTATTTTTATTTTAAGAAAAAAGAAACAAAATTTAATAGTTGAAAAATACGAATTTATGATTTCCGGCGAACGAAAAATATTTCGCTTATGAGTTTTTTTTTACACGTAAAATATTGTTGTTAAATATTAAATATACAGGAAGATAGAAGATCGTATTTAGGTTTTTTTTTTTGTTTAATTTAAGGGCACATTTAGCAAACAAATTGAATTTCATTTAATTTATATGAATTTAATGAGTCGAGTGTAGAAATTTTGGAGAAAATGTCTGGTGATTTTTTTCCCGGCGACAGTTGTATAATAATCGAAAATAAAAATGATAAATTGTTAATAATAAGAGAATTAACTGGGCAATGAGGTGTACGAGGAATTGTCAAGAGTTATTTTTTTCGTAAAGAAAGAAAAACTAACTTTATCAAGAAAAATGTCTTGCCAATTTTGCTCATTACATTTTATTGATTCGATTAAAAAACTGAAAAACAATAATTACCAAATGCCTAGGAACTGAAAAAAATAATATATATACAACTCCCTAATGTCAGAGGTAATTGCACTCGAAGAAAATTAAAATAAACCGATAATCAAGTCGTATTATAAATACGAAAGTTTATTGAACTAATGTTTCTTCATTTATAATGAGATCAGTTTAAAAATGAAATAAACAATTAAAGTACACATAATTCAGTATATTCTACTTCACAGTCGTTACAAACATTGTTCTAATCCTAAATAAATGAAATAAAAAAAAAAAGAGAGAGAAAAGATGAAGGGAAATGGGGGAAAAAATACGTTAACACAAATTCGCGTATCTACAACTGTAGTTCTTCTCTTTATCTATCGTTTAAATTCCCTCATGATAATGTACTCATTTACTGATAGTAACTAAGTAACAAATTATTTATGATTGATAGAAGCCTTCATTGATTTCTGAGAATTGAATACAAATTTCACCGCTTCGTCACTTCATGCTCATTATAACAATAAAATTACAAAACGTGGGAAGACAATTTTTTTTCCCCCACTTTTATAATTTGTTAATTATCAAATTATCAGGACAATGAGAGACAGTAGAAAATGTCGGCCTTTGTGTCTTTTATTTTTTAACAAAGCAATTGTTCCTGCCGACAACCCACGTTTTGCAACTTCACTGCGGACTTTATCAATCATCAAAAGAAGAGAGAATCATTAACACATACTTCGTCGTACAATTACCCAGAAATTTATTGTGTACAAAAAAAAAAATAAAATAAAAAATGCGATGCATCAGAAACGAATAGATTTACTCGTTCAATTCTCTCGAGATGTATTCAGAAAGAAAATGAAGCAGTTTTGTACTAAAGTGCAGCGATATTATACGATATATATACTTTGTTTATTTATTTATTTTTTTTTCATTTTTTCCATGAGTTTTTGTTTTTCCTATAGAAAACTACGCGAATGTACAGAATGAATTTATACGCGCACTGTGACAGATTGATGATAAATTCGGGTCAAGTGATTTTTCATTGAGTTATAAAAAAAAAATGAATAAAATACTGAGGAATAGTAACAACGGGATAACGAGATTTTAACGTTCATTAATTCTGTCATCATCTCAAAGACAAGAGACTCCACTAGAAAAAAAAATTTGAAATCTTCATTATTGAGACAATTTCACATTTAACGAGCCATGAAAAATGATTTCTCTGTAAATCAGTTACGTTTAATCACTTGACTGCTGAATGATTAATCACCAGAGATGAGTAAAAAAAATAATTGAACGATCGATCGAAATATGCCAACGCAAATAATTGTTAACATCCGATAAATTCACAATTATCTAGAGGCGAGAGAGTGCGTGATATAGCCCAGAGTTAAAATTCCTTATCCCCCTCCCCTTCCAGCCCCCCCCCCCCGGAAAATTCCACAAATTCCCTTCTGTCCGAGTTAATCCAACGAATTACAAATTAAAAATGAAAAATTTTTAGTCTGTGGTTGGCTCGAGGTGATCGCCTCCAAGCTGTGCAATTTGACGTGTGATAAAAATTGAACATAATCCTGAAAAACTAATAAGAAAAGAAGAAAAAAATAAATCATAAAAAAAAGGGTTCCTCCTGACTCCCCCCCCCCCTCCTAATCTATCAATAAGTTTCTCTTCGCAATTTCATTAATTATAACTTCGACCCGAGCCTCACCTGACTAGAATTGCATTTTATTTTCTAATTGTTCAATTAAATTCACAACTCCCTCATTAATCTAAACTTGTCACTCACAATCGACTCAAGACTACATCTAGAATCATTGTATCATTATAACAACACCTAAACGTAAAACGATCATCTACATCATGGAGAGTGTGAAAACTCTCCCCCTAAATTCCAATAAATTTAATCTTACTCAATAATCATTAATGAAGAGCATTACCTAAAAATGTTTCTCTCCCCCCTCGTCGCCCCCCAATTAAATATAACCCTTACCTCAATAATTAGCTTTTTTTTTTCCAAGCCAGCTATACACTGATCAAGCATACTATGTACATACAAATTACCAATAAACCCATGAAAAATTCGGATTCAAAGAGCAAAAAATTACTCATCCACCTCTCGCTATACCAAACAAACAGATCCACCCAGCCCTCCACACTTTCATTTACTCACTGATAAACGCCATCCAACATCTCAATAACTTTTTGGTCAAGTGCTGCAAGTACTAAACTTATATACCTACAATTAATTAATTAATTGTCTGGTCGTTAAACCCGTTCGAAAGCATCAGCGTCCCAGTTCATCCATAATAATGTACAAGTACAATACACTCATTCAACCAATCAATTCAATCGTAAATGACGAAAGCGAGAGTACAATCGCTAACACTACCTCTTCTTTCCAATTTGTTTGCTGATCAATTTTTTCTTCAACTTGTGATCAACTTTGACAGACTTTTTCTTCGGTCTCTCCGGCGATCCATTGCAACAGGCGCAGCCCTTCTTCACGTGGCCCCTGAGGCTTGATCTCCTGGCGCGACAATCGGGCTCAATGAGGGTGGCATGACAGGTATCATCGTCCGAAGCTTCCGATGTTTTATCACTGGTAACAACAGTCTCACTGATGACCTCCTTAGCCCTCTTGGCAAGAATAGCTTTGGTATCAGCCCGATTGAGGACAACTCTGGCATTGACAAGTTTATCCTTCTTCAAGTACGTGCAGTGATCTGTCTTGACCCCCTGCAATTGATCATCCATGCCATTGGTGATGACATTGTCATCATTCTGGCTGGATATTGATTCGCTGATGCTCGAATCCTCGTCATCACTGCTTGATCTTGTTCTCTCCGATATTGGGCTCTCCCAGGAGAGATATTCAGCAGTGAGTACCTTGGATTTTGCCCTCTTCTTGTTTGAGTAAGTGTACTTGTGAGTGGATAGGAGGGGGCCAGCTATTGGTGAGCGTGGTGAGGGTATCGTGACATCGGTTGTATTGGTGGATAGCAGAGGTAGAGACTCCTCTCCAGAGCTGGCTGTTGCGTTGTTAGTGGTGAGGGGAAGGGACTCCGAGTCCAGATCCATATCCAATTTAATGTTCGAGGGAATGGACATGGAGACACTGCTGGGTGAGCCCTCCTTCGAGCCATTTCTCGATATGATCTTCTGTTGATTATCATTCTCCATCGAGGCAGCATGACCTGGCGACATTCTGGAGACTTCTGACGTACTGGATCCGTCGTCTTGGCTCAAATTCTCAGGGCTCAGTCTCATGCATTTCGCGGAACTCTCCAGGGAATTCTCCTCGGGTTTATCGCGTTTTGGTCTTTTCAGGCTCTCCCGGATGGCCCTCCCCCTTTGTCCAGCTGTTTTTCGTCTCTCGTTTACTTTGACATCGACTGGACTGGCGTCCCTGCTGCCACTGGACGAGTCTAGTGGTCGAAAGTACGTGGCATTGAATTTGACTCCAAGCGGTTGAGAGCACGAGGCATCCTGGGAGGAGTGATCAAACGAGGGAGAGTGATTGGTATCGAAGAAGAGATCCGCCTCGGGGAACAAGTCACTCGTACTCGGCTCGTCCACTCCCAGGTCCTCACACTCCTCTGATAAGCTCTTTTGCAGTCTTAATTCACGCTCAAGTGCTGCACGATTTCTGTCGAGTCTCTGCATCTCACGATCAACCCTAGGATTACTCGACGGATTTTTCACGATTGTACCTTTGGAGTACTGTTGAAAGGGCTCCAGCGTGTGATTCATGTAGTACTTTTTAGCATTCGTCTGAAATACCTGGCCACTCGCCATCTCAATTCCCTGGCCCTTGTTGATGATCTGGAGTACATTCTGCACATTTTCCGAATTTTCGCCATCCCTTGAGTAGACTTTCAGGGGCTCGATATTGAGTTGATTCGTTGAGGTGGGGACAAACCTCCAGGGCGTGTCTGGTGAGGGTTTTCTCTCAGGCTCCCAGGCCTCCTGGAGCCTCGCATTTCCACACAAAACCCCATTCTCCACTTTTATCGTCGTCTCCAAGCTCTCATTGGTCTGCCTCAATGGAGACTGCTGATCTTCTGATCTGCCCGCCTGCCCCGACACCGAATACTCTCCTGACTCGTCAATTTTAGTGACTGATGTTGTCACTGACACTGGCTCGACCTTGATAGAACTCTGAAGAGTCGTAATGATGCCCGATCTCCTCGAGTTTTCTCTTCACTGACTTTGGTGATATCACTTTGTCACCAGACGTTATCTCAGTGGAGACCTCCTTTGTCTCCTTCTGGTTCACCTGCTGATTCTGATTATTATTTATCACTGGGACTTCTGACTGCGTTGCAAAGGCAAGTGCTATCGTTCCATGCATCTGGACAGGTTTATCACCAGTTGTCTCCTGTGATTTTTTCTCAGCCTGTTGAGATCCTCCCGATGCCTGCGCCAGACATACTACACTCTCAGTCTTCAATCCACTCGACAATTTGGCTATCGACGAGTTAAATATCCTCGTTCCCTGAAGTGTCAAATTAGGATTACTAGTGATAACTCCACAGATCTGCTGACCCTCAGTTATATCCGATAAATTTCGTTGGATTAATCCAATCGAGGGGGATTTGTTGACTAAAATTGTAGAGGTAGGCTCGCTGACTGGAGTCGTTGGTTCACTTTTTGGTATAATTTCAGGGGCTTCAGTTTTAATGGTAATTTCGTTAGAGTCATTCGTCAAGCCACCTGCACCAGTCTGAGGTATAACAATTGAAGTATTCTGCCCACTCTGAGTATTCAATGATTGAGAAGTCGTTAAAGTCTGTAATGTCGGCATTTTCACCTGCTTCACTTGTCCAGGTTGAGAGATTATTTTGCTTGCTTGATTGAGAAATGACTGAAGAACTAGAGCATTGGAGACTCCAGTTGTGCCAGCTGTTCTCACACCAGGAACTGTCAGCAATTTAGAACCCCCAGAGACAATGTGAAACTGTTGAGTTCCCTTCATCAGGTTCATAGGCAAAACGTAATTAGTTCCTGAGACAAAGACAGCGGTTGTTCCAGCAACTTTACCAGTAACTGAGGCTAATGCTTCACTGACACTGACTGACGTAGCTGGAACTGTTTCCTGAACGATGACAGCCCGAGGCTGGCCACTACCAGACTCAGTGAAAAATAGATTTCTCCGTTTGACATTCACCTCGACCCCGTCGTTGGAGTCATTAGTCATATTTCTGGTGGACTCTGGGGCTGAATCTACTGATGCAGCTGGTGTGGCTGCCTCGTCCTGCGAGGTAAAACCTGCTGGGGAATCCTGAACCTGAACAACACCACTGGATGAGTCTTCAGAGCCCATTGTTCTCCCCAGATCATCAGCACTGGGGCTCATCTCCGAGGACTGCTGACCCGAGGCTTTCGATTTACCAGATGATTTCTTTCTCTTCGACGATTGACTGGGATTTGTTGGAGGATTGGAACGTCTCCTGGGTGCTGGTTTATTATTAAGATCAGGAGAATTTCGCAATTGCTCTGCATACTCCGCCAAAATCGTGTAAATCCTCTGGGCTGTCTGCTCGTCCTCCTGTGGCTTCTGCTGAGGTTTAGGAATTGGTGAGGCTTTTGATGTATTCGTCGCACTGGTCTTAACACTCTTGGGCACTGTCTTCTTGCCGCTCTTTGGTGACGGTGTGGGTGGAGTTTTGCCAGCTGAGGGAACTGATGCTGGAGCTGGAGTGACACAGGGACTTGAGGAACTCTGAGATGTAACGCTGAGAGCTGGTGATGCAGCTGGTTGACAATAGCTCGTAAATACAACTACTGGAGTTGAGTTTGTCACCTTTTGCGTTGTTGTTACGTTGCTCTGGGTGATGGTAGCGAGAGATACTTTCTGGGGGAACACGTCCTGCTGGAAGGAGACGGCATTACCATTGCTCGGAAAATCAGAGCTCGAGGAGGACTGTGTGGAAATGAGAAGCTGCTGGGCGAGTGCTGACACTGATGCCTGCTGATCGTGTTGCTTGGCTACAGTCTGTTGAGTTGTTGTTTGAGTTTGAACTGTTGTTGTTGTCGTTGTTGAATTCTGATGCTGCTGGGGCTGAATTGTACTGCGCTCCTTCACTTGTTCCAGAACACTCTCGAACTCTCTCAGCTGTTCTAGTGTCGTTGAACTCACTGGATTGGCGACCTCATTCAAAAGAGAATCAGTTCTCACTGGCTGTTGCGGTTGCGGTGTTGCAGGCGCTCGCTGCTGACTTGTTTGAATTCTTGAACCAGTCAGGGCAGCCTGAATGGCGATATTTTGCTGTCTCAGAGGTGTTCTTATGATATTCAGTTTGACAACACCAGCTCTACCACCTGGCAATGAATTTGTATGTGATATTGTGGGAATTAGATTCAACTGTCCGGGATTTGTTGTCGATATCGTGACATTAGTGGGAATCTTTTGAGCATATATAACACCTGGTGAAGCATTCTGAACCAGTTGTGTTATCGTCTGGCTGGCTGTTGGTGTTGTCACTCCTGTATTTCCCCCTGCACTCTGGACGATATTGAGGATGGGTCGGCCAGCGGTTAATTGTAAATTCGGAATGTTCGTTATTGACTGTACATTGATGTTGGCTTGGCTACTGGGCACCGACGTTTGAACGGCTTTGGAGAGATTTGTGGAGGTCTTTTGGAGGCTCAGGGGTTGGCTAATTGTGTCTGTTGTAGATGATGTTGCTGAGGTCGAGGTGTCAGTCGATAAAGTGTAAATAGTTTTTCCAAAAGCATGCTGAAACTTAGGTAGTCCTGTATTGACCTGACCGCTCGGCTGTTGTTGGACCTTTACCCCAGATCTTTCGTACGTATTTCTAGCTGTGGACTCTTGTAATCTTTGGACATGACGAACTGTGGCGCCCTCATCTAAATTCTGAAGTGTCAAAATACTTCGTTGATTGGTAACGACATTTGGATTGACAGACGCCAGCTGATACATTCCATCCTGTTTGTAAACTAATTGAATTTGCTCTGATGTTGGCACTGCTCCACCAGCTGATGAGGGTGATGGTGATTTATTTGGTGAGTCATTCTGACTTATTCGTTGATTCCTCGGGCTATCGGGCTCGGTCGAGGGATTTGTTGAGCCTGGCGATGATGTGTCTGGCGGCTGATTGGCCTCTTCGCCAACGTCGTGAAGTACTGAGGATCTTGGAGGTGGAGTTTGGCCAGCTGGACTCATTCCAACGCCACTGTCGTGACCCCCAGACGATGGGGTGCCTGGAAGTTGTATGTTACCTGCTATGCTTGATGTTCTATTTCTCGGTGGCGTATTACCACTGTTTATTGACCCTGAGTTTGGACTCTGTGGAATATTTCGCGACAGTTGTACTACGTTGACTGTTGACTGCACCCTTGGGGGCACCATCATATCCAAGGAATTCAATCCAGGAACATTCTTAGCCAGCCGAGTATTGATGTCCGAATCTCTGACAGCTTTTGCCAATAGACCATAGTCATTACCCAGACTTGAATTCATTGATTTCCTTTTTTTACGATTTTTATTCTTGTCATTCCCATCACTTTTGCGTTTGTGAAATGAATTGATGGAATTTTTGTGCGGCGAAAATGTCATCTTCTTCTGGATATTCATAAGTTCACTTGTTAAATCACCAGGACTCAGTGCTGGCTTCTTCGATTGCAATAATTTACGATCAATCTCATCGGCCCTAGTTAACACAATTTTTGGATTTAAATTTAATGTACTTAGCATCGGTGCAAATTTCGCAACACTGTTTGAATTATTGTTCGTAACATTGTCCTTTGTTTTGTCATTTAAAATATTTTTCTGTACAACTTTAGTGTTCTGATGTCTGAACATACGCAGTGACTTGAGCACAGCTGGATCACTACGTTTCTCAGTCAATATTCTCAATGGTGTAGCTGGATACGCCGATCCCTTGATGGTCTCCCTCTTGTTCTCATCCATATCAGCAGCAAATAGAGTAATATGCTCATTACTGACATCAGACCCATTAACATCATCATTGAGTCGCCTTATATTTTCATTAACTAACATACGAAAGTGCTTGGATTTGCCACGCTCTTTCGCCACATCCTTATTGCACAATTTATTTTTTTTATTTTCCTGTCTGCATCCATCACTACCGAGACTGTCAGTCTGACTGTCCTGAGTATTAGTGTCCTCAGTATCTGATACAGATCCTGAATTCACCCGAAAATGCTTTGGTTTACGTTCACCACTGTCATAATCACTCTCCGATGACTCGAGTCTGTTCAATTTACGTTGTCTAGCTGTTCGTCTCACTTGTAATAAACTACCACTGTCCGAGTCCGATGAATCCTCAAGACTTCGTCTCGGTGTTGTTCTCTTGTAGGCAGCTGCTTGCTGTGCCGCTGGATACCTCTCTGAATTGTCCGATGGCACGTCTACCCACGGCTCATATCCCTTCTCAATCCCATACACCCCTATTGCATTCTCATCGTCTGAGGGCTGGGGTGAGGGCCAGTTCTTGAACAGATTGTAATCGATGTTCAAGTATTTGAGCTCCTTGTTGGTATTCCTTATCTCCTCAGCGTGATGGAGATAAGTGTCGCAGAGGGTATTCAGCTCTGTCCAATCCAGAGCCCAGTTGAGGTTATGGTACCTGGGACTGTTGAGAACCACTTGAAGATCGTCGCAGAGCTGGCGAGATAGACCAAGTTTAACTCCATCCAACACCTGGCCCGGTGCATGACTCTTCTCCTCGTACATTTGTGATACCGTTGAGTTTGTTGTGCTGTTCAATGATCGTGATACTTTTGATTCAGATCTCTCCACTGATTTTTTCGTATTATCAATGCCTGTGAATTCACCACAATTGAAGCACAAACTACCAACTGGGCCCTGGGCTGTCGAGTTACTTCTTGGATGGAGGGGACAACTACTCGGCTGATCTTTTTTCGTTGGCGATGACAGGAGACTTTTTAATAATTTATCTCTGCAGTCAATACCATTACCACCTTTTAATTTGTCATGGGAACTCTTCGTACTCCCACCTGGCTTACCCCCATCAATTTTTACATCTCCATTGCTACTTGACAATCTGTCACCAACAGTTACATCACTTGTACAACCGTTCTCCTTCATTTTACCACACACCTCAGCAATTTCACGTATTCTGTCATAACAGGCACGAGTTGGATGTAATGAGAATGCTGTCAATACACACTCCTTGGCAATATCAATACTACTGTCAACGACATCAGCCAATTTGAGAAACTGTGTACTCAGACGTTTAGCTATTTCACGCTCGTGCTCTTTGTCGGATTTGGCCTTTTGATTTTCCATTTCATTCATGTCAGTTGTCAATGCTCTGATGTAGGATTCAATTACCACGGGCTTTATACTATCGCCAAACTGTAAATTAATAATTTTCAGCATTAGTGAGAGAGCTCGCACGGGAATTATTAATCTAATGATGGATTTTGGAAGGTGAGGAATATTGGATTAATGGTTACGGGATTACCAGGCAAGTTTGGAATCGAAATTTCATTTAGCGACAATTTTTCAGCGGTCGACTGATTATCAGACTCGACAATAATTTGCCAGACTATTTATCGATTTTTTTTCGGGTTTTGTCATGGGATTTAATTGTTTATGCATACTCACATGCTTTAAGAGCACAGCACAGAATAAGTAGATGTGCTGGGCACTCTCAGCTGGCTCAATTAATTTTCTGATCATCTCCGGCAGTGTTGACTGTATTGAGTTTTTGGAATACAATTTAGCCCATGAGTTGAAAATCTCCTCCAGTACATTACCCCCAATATCAGAAATGGATCCCACCATACCCGCTGTTGCCAAATACTGTGCAACAACTTCGGCTGCTCTAGGCGATAGTCTCCAAATGCGCGCAGTTCTGTACTTTGTTGGTTTCTCACCGCTTAATCTCTGGAGTATCCCCAGTCCATCATTGAAGTCCATTAATTTTAACTGTAATTTTTTTATTGAAATATTATCACATCATTTAAACAATTCTTACATAAAATTATGGAAAAATTGTTAGACAAATCCGTGAAATTTATACGGAATTATACAATATCAAGGACAATAGGCCCGAAAAATTCCTAGCAATTTTATTAAAATATCTTCTGTCCAACGATCATTCCAGAATAATTCCCATTCAATTGTACAACTCCACTACTGAATCTAAATAAATAAATGGGGAGTAAATATGTCAACTTACTTGAGCGAGTATATCTTTAGTGCGTTTTAGTTTGTACAGTATAACAATGTATAGATCAATCATGTACTGAACGTGTTGAGTATCGGATAACGCCTGCAAACGTTCGCTCCTCCTCAGAGTACGAACACAAGCAGCAGCAAGATGTATTGCTATGTCCTCACACCGCTCCTCACATAATATTCTAAGTCTCATTACTAATAATTCACCCTTTTCCGTACAACAAAATTCCTCCTCATCCTCGACATCGTAATCCTTGTCCTCCTCCGATGTACGACTAATTATTTTCACTAATACTGGATTTGACCATGGATTGTGTACGAATGATATCAGTGATGTGCATATTGCCGCTGCAGGGTGTTGAGCAAGATGATTTGCACACCTCTGCAGGGTTACACCTAGATGAGTCTTTGTTGCTTGTGTCAATTTTGGCCACTCCCCACGTAGTACAAGATCCAGGGTGTGTCTGAAATGATAAAAAATATATTTTTTCATTTATCTAGACGAGTGTATAGAAATTATTTGACAACGTCAGACACTGAGACAATTGTTTTGTTAAATATTTAATGATTTGAGGGAAGTGTTTCTTCTTTTCAAATGATATTGCTCTGGAGGATAATTAGATTTGTCACGACTTCCAATGAATCTTCTCAACAATTACCGAAATTTTAAAAATCAGAGAAGAGAGAAAATACGAAGTTTTGAGAAAAATTATCTGCTAAGGATTCCGTCATAGAAATTGGACTTTGAAAAAGTAAATAAATTCTTCAAGTGAGTATTTATTTGGCAAAAGTCATTGTTTTTATCAGTGAATATATTTTATTCGAAACGAGCATTTTCAAAGGGTAAGGAACTTCCGTAATTTTTCTTTCATTTTGTAATCTAAAGCTTAGGACGTAAGTAATAGTATCTTGTGCAACTAGTGCGTAAAGTAGCACTTTTTCGCACGAGTGCTAGGCGATCAAACGAGACGAAAAAGGCGATACGCACGTGTTGCACACCTAATTTTTTGCAATACCTGCCAAAACTCGCTTTGAGGACAATAGTATATTATGCAACATATGCGTAATGGTGTTTTTGGCTCGTGGGAGGTTGTAACACGAGCCGAAGGCGAGTGTTATAATCCCACGAGCCAAAAAA